>CAJUYG010000777.1:65438-96944 GCA_910591675.1 Galerucella calmariensis
GCGAAAATAAAGTATAATTGATGTTTACAAAACATCCTTTCACAGGTTATGAATATTTCTATTAAATTAAATTGTCACACAGCACGGCAGTGTTATTGGAATGAGTGACTTTTGCTTTGTCTATTGCTATCCCTATTTTCGAATGAGAGAATCGATTTAGATGTTGGTTGTAAACAAAGTATGTTGTCAGTAAAACGGGTAGTTCATCTAGTCCTACACTAACAGACCTGACAACATCCTCATTATCTTCGGATTGTTTTTGTTAAGCCGCGTCCACGTTAGTAAAAATTTATGTTGTGTGTGAGAATTCGACACAAATTTATGTGTGCATATAAATTTATGCTAGTGTGGACGTGTTCGCTACGTACAGTGCTGCCAGGTATTACAAACTCTCATGCGCCAATGTATTAAAATGCGCCAACAATGCGCCACCTATGGTTTCAGATAGCACTCTATTCTAATTTTCAATCTATGATTTTAATTCATATAACGTGACCACATTTGACGCTACAAGCTAGGTTAGATTTAAATATCCGCTATTAATTGCTTTTGGGTGCCAAAAATTATTTGACTAATGCTAATGCAGTTTTTATATTGAATCTTGAAAAATTATATATACAAATTGCTTTCAAAACAAATAACTGTAAAAAACATTTTTATATCTTCCTATCTAGTCTTACTTCAAAGTGAATATACATGTTACTATACTAGCTATTATAAAATTTTCGAATTTTTTCTATTTTCCCCATATGTTCCGTTTTATTTTTATCTGGAAGACTGGAAATCGGTAACGGCAAAGAATACACAAGTGTATTCTGTGGTAACGCCGGTAACAGTAACAGAAGTCAGAACTACAGAAAAAAATCATAATTGTCAGCTGTCACCTGTCAGTACTGTCTCAACCACAGACTAGGTCCCAACAGACACATGACACTTATGTTATGTCAGCAGCTCTCTTGTCGCCTTCTTTTTTCATCTACAGATTGGACCACGTTCTTGGTCTGGAATCTGGATGAACTCTATCACTTGCTAAACTCTTTGCCTATATAGTCAGAGCTAAACTACACGCTTAAGCTCAAATGGGCTCATTTACATATTTTTTTATTTTACCATTAGGAAGAGCACATCATTTTGAGGCTCTGTGCAAAAAATTAGACGTCAGCGAGACTCCTAAGTCGCCTAAAAAAAATTATAAACATTAAACATTGCTCCTCTCCGAATTTCAGAAGCGACGTCATCGCATATGAAATCTCTCGTTGAGAGAGCGGACACCGCGCCGATCGGTCTTCGGTTAGATGACTACTTCGCTAGTAACAGTAGGTATTTTGCTAGCTTATATGCTTATTACTTATTATACATTTTAGCAAACTCTAAACAGCGTTATGTTTGTGAAATAAAAACGTTTGGAAATAATTTAAACCATTCGACACAATGGACCAAAGCCAGAGTTAAAAAAGCTATAAATATTGTGCGGTTCCAGAATGTAAAAGTACTACGATTAAAACATCTAACAAAACAAATAGCATTTGGAGAAGCTCCTTTAATTGGGCAGTCTGCAGTTGAAAAAATTGCAATTTTTTACTGAGTAACCTATAGCGTTATCTCCGTAACTTTGTCCACCAGACCAGGAATAAAATAAAACATCTGGAATCACCCTGTATATCATTTGAGAGAACATGTATTTATGAAAATATTGACATTTTTAATCATTCTGGCCAGAAAACAGCCAAAAAAGATGAGTCACATAGTATAAAATTATAATTTAATAAACTCGTGTTTTTGATTAAAAAGCTCCACAATCATTAGCAAGTCCACTTCTGGAAGATTTAATGAGCTTGCTTTTTTAAAATAATGCCACGCATTTTATTTTATCGACACAAATTTTGCGAGTAATTCAAAATAAATAAATTATACGCGAGGCACGTTACAGTCAGAAGCGTAATGTTTGGGCACATTAACTTTCATATGCGCTGACGTCACAGTCATAGTCTTCGCCCCGCTACGGTATGCTTGTTTAATTGGTTGTATTAGGAGAACGACATATTCTATTGACATGAAATTTCCAGAATCATATTTTTATCCTCAGTACTTTGTTTTACGACAGTTGAGAATTATTGAAAAATTTTAGTAAACGAGCCCATTTTAAATCGCCGCTCTTGGCGCCCTGGCGCAATTACTAAAATTTCAACCGCCATTTCAATTTTAAATGCGCCACTTTAGCGTAAATGCGCCACTCCTGGCAACACTAGCTACGTACAAGGGCCCGCAAAAATTTTCACCGCAGACTACACACGCGATCAATGGCTTGTCACTTTTAATTCAGATATCAAAGAGACTTGTGCCGCAACATCGTTCTAGTGAGCGTCGTCTTTATTGAGGTTCACTTCACCAACACTACAAGCTAGAAGCCGCCACACAAGTGCCGATAGTAGCCGCACAGCGCACATCGTAAATATTTATGCTGACAGTTTGCCGAATTTGCTTCGAAAATATTTGCGCCGAACGCTACAACGTACAACGTAATTGTTTACTAATGTGGATGCGGCTTTAGATGGTACCTACGTTCATTTTTTATTAATTTTATCGTAAATAATAAATTGTTATCCACCCTGAACCGATTTGAATCAACCTATAACACACTTTTAAAATCAGAATAGGAATCTGCTAATTGTGAATAAATTGTTATTTACATTATTCTTCACCCTGTATAACAGATAAATTCAAATCAAAAAAACGACCTTTTTCAGAACTCCTTCATATTACGCTAATAATTGATTTATTAAATTTACATGGAATCGAATAAAACTGTAGTGTGTCGTAAAATGTGTCCATTAAACTTACCACTAATTAGAAAAAGTGCATAATTATAAGATAAATAAAATTCAACTGATACTATAACAGCATCGCATCTAATATCTAATATGCGCATCAAGTTGATAGGTCCATCACATAACATGATGATTAATGACAGTTTCCTTGTTACCTCGAAATTTCATCAGTCACTCCACTCCTTATTAAAGTACAAACTTTACGAAACTATTAATGCAATTAACTGGTTTTAATAGTTTATATTAAAATATTGTAGTTGAATCAAAATAATTTCATTATATAGAGTGTTCCGTGAATAAGTACCGCAAATTAGAGGCATGATAGATCGTTCAGAAATATTTAAAATACCCAAATGCAACTTTTTTCCAACTTTCTTAGTTTGAGAGATACAGGCTGTTTAAAGGTGTAGACATATTCTATTTCATATCCTCTCGGGGGATGAAAGTAGGTATAAATTTAAAATTTTTTGTAGGCTACTTTTTTATTTCGTGTCGTGAAAAAGAATTTCATCAATAATTAAATGTAAGAGACACATTCACGAATTGACGGACTATTGACACAGTATAGGAACGAACCAGTATGTTATCTCGTGACGTCACACTCCCGAGCTCTCTGTGACCTACAACGTCGTTCGGATGAGTAACTCATCCGGCGGCCAGTGCTGTGCTGCGATCCAGCCAAAGTGCAAGTGGTTAACTTGCGAATAACATTATTTATTATACAGGGCTTATATTTTTACGGCTTCTAGGACAAACAAACATTATTGTTTTTATAGTTTATAAGCATTTTTTTTTGCATTGAAAAGAAGAAAACGGGTAGTGTGTGTGTAAACCAATAAATATTTTGTATGAGACTATTGTTTTATTCACTCATCAGAGTACTGTTCTATAATATTTGAGAAAAAACATTTAACACGTTCAAGTCATTTCAAAACTTATGCTACCTACGCCTAAGGAGAAGTCAAATGAATCGTTAAGCGATCCGCTCAAGGTCATCAAAAGCTCTGGCAATTTATAAATGAAATTTATAATAGTTATACCACAGTATATAAACCAACCAGTAGTGTATCTCTCATAAATTTCATTCATAAATTGCCAGAGCTCTTGATAACCCTGAACGGATCGTCTTACGATTCATTTTACCATAGTCGTAGGTGCATAAGTTTTAAAATGACTTGAACGTGTTAAATGTTTTTTCTCAAATATTGTAGAACAGTACACTGATGAGTTAATAAAACAATAGTCTTATACAAAGTATTTATTGGTTTTTCCATATTACAATTTGCATTTGATTATGATTTTTGAAATTTTTATTGACAAATTTTAATGTGTAATATAGTCGTACCGTGAAGAAAAGTTTTATTGAATATTTTATTGGAAAATCAACACAAGGATGTACAAACTCTGTTGTTTGACTAATATTTATAAGTGATTCAACAATATTATATTCCGTAGCAACTTTCTCAAAATTCATTTGGAATAATGTTTCTAATAATGAGATGTATTGTACAAAATTTTCATGCGGCATATTCAAGTTTCCAAAAGTATACTTATTCGTATTTTCATAAGCTCTAAGGTAACTGTATAAAGACGAATCGTCTAAATTCTGATACGCTTGTGAATACGTCTCACATACGCTGCATGTATGGAATTGGAATAGCCTTTTTTTAAAGAAGTCTTTGATGATGTTGCATAATCATATCTGGTTCAAAATGAGCACCACATAAACGATGACTACTATTGTATAGAGTTTCTATTTTTGGTATCAAGTCAGGCCTATCGCATGCTTCGAGCCAAACTTTAGCTCTGAAACAAAAACAACAAATTAAATCAATGCATGTAATTAAGGCTCGTAAATGTAATATGAAGATCAAATAATAAAGTATTATACATTTCGTATGAAAATACAAACAGTTTCTCACCTTTCTGAATCCTTTGGAAAACGGTAAAATTTTTCATCACAATTATAATATTTATTGTTACATCCACGAACTACACACACAACCCGATTTCTTCTTTTTAATGGTATCCATTGCAAAAAAATGATTATAAACTATCAAAATAATACCGAAAAGCCGTAAAAATATGAGCTGTAATAAATACTTTGGTTGGATCGCAGCACAGCTCTGGCCGCCGGATGATATAGTCATCCGAACGACGTTGTAGGTCACAGGGAGCTCGGCAGTGCGACGTCACGAGATAACATACTGGTTCGTTCATATACTGTGGTAATACTAATGGTTCGTTCTTTTATACTGTGCTATTGATGTACGCTCTACCACAGAGTACACCATCTAACAAGAGACGAAAGCTTTGTCGGTTCCTTTGAAGTTGGACTTGAATGGAAATACGTCGAGACTGACAGATATACTACTTGATACCACAGAGTACACCATCTAACTAAGGCAGTGACAACCAAACCACAGAGTACTGAGTAACTGACGGGAACGAACGAACGGAAGTGTCGACCATGTGTCGACTTGACATTGACATATATACTAATTAATTCACGCATGTGCACACAAAATTGCGATCACGAAAACGGCTTTCATTCGCCTCTTGTTAGATGGTGTACTCTGTGGCTCTACGAATAAGGATTGAAATGTACAGTCAAAGTAAAATGAAGCGTACAACCAGATTAGGTTGAGACTGCATTATTTGAACATCTGCTATAACCATCAAACAGATCTACGTTTTTTAGGTCACAATTGAAGTATTTCTAATACATTTTAGCGAAGGCTTACCATAAATCATTGAAACTAATTGAATTTTTATGAATTTTGGTGTTTGACTTTTGCGTGTCATTCGACTTAGACTGTACCTACCATTTAAATATAATTTATGACGTGAATTGAACTTGATCACACTATAAATATTATCGTTCGGTAATTACACTTAACACAAAAACGGTATGTTGATATAGACGTTAATATTGTTTGGATAGCTTTTTTATTCTATAAAAACTACAATAAATATTACTGAAACAGTTAATTATTCACACCCTACAATCATTTTTCATTTTGATTTTAGATAATATGATTGTCTGTAAGTTGTCGTCGATAAAGCTGCTTCAATAACTAGAGTACCATTTTTATTTATATAGATGACGTCACAGTGCCATTCTGGCCAATAATTTTAAATATGACCTTATGGCAAGTGATATCTCGTTTGAAAGGCATTGACATTGGCTACATAGTCATATTAATTAAACTAATTTTGACCGATAAATTAAATAAATACCAAAATTATTGAAATTATTGTTTTAAATTTAATTAATCAAATATCAAAAATGGATTCTTATAGCAAGTGTTCGAAATGTGCTCCGTCTACTTCCTCACAGTAATACATCCTATTAGTAAACTCTTGTCGTACTCGTTCGAATGTGTCAGCTGAAATTGCATTGCATTCTTCAATGATTCTTTCTTTCAAAACGCCAATGCTATCTGGTGCCGTAGAAACCTTGGATTTCTAGTACCCCCATAGAAAAAATCTAATGGTGTCAGATCTGGTTACCGAGGTGGCCATTCTATAGGACCTCGTCGGCCGATCCATCTACCTCGATATTCTTCATCCAGATAACGTCTTACTGCACCATAATAATGTGCAGGAGCACCATCTTGTTGAAATGTTATTTCCAGATGCATCTTGGTGATTTTGAGCTATACAGAGGGTGATTCATAAGTAATGGGCCAAATTGTAAATCTACGTTCAGAAGGCCAAAATAATAATAATACTGAGGTACAGGATGTTAAAGCGAAAAAAATAAAATTGATCTTTGTTGATAGATCAGCTACTTTTCTACATAATGACTTGAAAATTGTGTATGAACTAGTTTTTGTAAGGGTAAACAAGAATGTGTGAGAGGATTTGAGTTAACTCGTAGATTTCGCAACATGCGCCATATGAATTAGATGAAATCAGCTACAAGTTTTTTATCGCTCATTATTTTACAACCTACTCATTTAATTTGGATAACCCCATCATTTTTGTAGAAAAAAGCTATACTTCTTTGATCTTCAAAATATCAACGATTTTCGAGATATTTGAATTTCACTAATTCGCTACAATACATTTCACGGTGGTCGACGTAGCATTATTCTGTTAAGACACAAGCATAGCGTACAATAAATGTGTTTTATTACGTAATTTTTGTATGGTTTCATTTTAATATTATCACCAATTATCAATTACGGTTAGGTAAATGTCAACATTCCATGGCATGCTTGTGTCTTAACAGATTAATGCTACGTCACCGCGAAATGTATTGTAGTGAATTAGTAAAATTCAAATATCTCGAAAATCGTTAATATTTTGAAGATCAAAGAAGTATAGCTTTTTTCTACATAAATGAAGGGGCTATCCAAATTAAATGAGTAAGTTGTAAAATAATGAGCGATGAAAAACTTGTAGCTGATTTCATCTAATTCATATGGCGCATGTGGCGACATCTACGAGTTAACTCAAATAATCTCACATATTCTTGCTAACCCTCACAAAAACTAGTTCATACCCAATTTTCAAGTCATTATGTAGAAAAGTAGCTGATCTATTAACAAAAATCTATTTTATTTTTGTCGCTTTAACATCCTGTACATCAGTAAGGAGCAGACTAAGACCCATTATTGTTAATGAAAATATTATTATTTTGGCATTCTGAACGCAGATTTACAATTTGGCTCATTACTTATTAATCACCCTGTATAACAAAGCACCCCACGCGTCAGGCCATTTATTTTCTGGTTATTCTTTCCATGCCTCTCTGCCTGTTATGACTGTTTTGAAGTTTTTCTCGAAGCTATACTATGGTATTAATTGGGCATTGCAAACCCAATGAGTCGTTATATCGACAGAAAAATTGAAAAGCCATCACCCAAAAAATCGCTACCTGACAATTTTTTTAGAATGTACGCGACCATTTTTAAACTGAAAGGATTAAAAACAAATTATTGTTGTGCTTATAAACTACCTCCATTCGCAGTAATAATATATGAAAGGATACGACAACATTTTCATCGCTATTGTTTTTACGGTACATTAAAAGTGATTTAATGTAACCCTCACCTATATAGTATAGTTAAAGCACGTTTAACATACCCTTAACCATAGAGAACGCAAACAAGAAAGACGGCCCATGTTATTTCAGTTCAGTTTCAGTTACAGTAATCGCTTCTAATAATAATACAAATTTCACCTGATGTGCTCCGTTCCCTTTTGAATATGCGGTGCGGCTTACAGCTTACGGCTTACAGCTCCCACGGTTTTGCGGAACGATACGTATAATAGATGTTTGGAAGTATGTCGAGTTCGGAGCAATATCGCTAACTAGAAACAACAAAGAGGAAAGAATGAAATTACGGGGTTTGTGAATTCCTTGGTTGCTTTCGTTTATTTTGGCGTGGGATATTATATTATTCGATACGGTACATTCGTGTCTCCATATAAACGAGACGCAGTTTCGTTTCCTTTTTTTTATCTATGGAGATAGATTCTGCGAGAGCTGCGCATATATCTTGTTTCTTGATCTAAACTAGATAATCTTGGTACATTACGAGGACTGATTACAAGTCCAGCGATGTTAATGGTCATCTGAAATATACCAGTTCTGTCCCAATAGACCTAATGACTGATTTAGAAGAACGTCAACAAGTGAATATTATTTAAACGATATCAAATCAGAAAATACGATAAAAGATTTAGCAATATACAAAAGATTGACGTCACACGTTTGTGGTCGTTGTTTCAACTAAGGTAGCGGATTGTCATATTATTTTGTATTCACATTTTTACTAAAATAAATATAATTACAATTGTATTGTGGGAATTAGTGATTGCTTTAGATTTTTAGTGATTGCTTTAGTAATCCATACAATTATTCCAATTCATTATTTCAGTTACTCTTAGTGACTGTCATTCAGTTGCTCCAATTGGTAAATCCGAAAGCTGCTGCTGCAGGAGCAAACGCATTTGAAAAAGAATACTTATCTCCAAAAAATCCATTACCTTCAGATTTTCAACTTGGCTCATGTACAACTCTGGGATCATTTTGAATTTTATCAAATGCATTATTATAAACTTTATTTTGAGTAACTGTATAAGTATACATATTGTACGAAGAATATTATTCGGTTACTTAGAGCTCAACACAGAGTCCATAAGCAACAAGTATAAACGTTACGTTATGTTACGTTGCTTCGTTATGTGCCTTACTTACGTGCGTGTGCTCTCTCCTGAGTCTCTCTCTCGTTTACGAAGCAGCGATTCATATGCTTCGGCTGGGAATCGAACCCGGGTCGCCCGCGTGGAAGGCGAGCATTCTGCCACCGAACCACCGATGCTACATCAAAATTCTATGCAAAGCTGGTATTCGCAGTGCTGGTGATCTACATAAATTTTTACTACTTATTATTTCCATAATCTTTTTTGCGCGATTGATCTTTTTTGTTTATTCACAGCATCGGTTGTAAGGACGGTAGATTGTGTTTCTAAGTTCAACACAACGGTAAGTGATTTACTTACCGTTCAGACGTCGAAAAGTAATAAATAGCATAAAAACAATTTCACCAAAATGCAAAATATATTTTAAGCTGATCTAGAAGTATAAATGTCACTTTTGACATTTCTTTTATTTCGAAGAAATTTAAATTATTTTATTCGGAATTTATTTCAATACGATCTCGCAAAAAATGGTGTAAGCATCTCGAACGTTGAGGGTAATTACAACGTTTGCATGTAGATTCCTCTCGTAAAATTGGACAAAATTATACGAGGATTAAGGGGTCTAGCACATTTACTTTTCGAAATACAGGGTGTTGAAATTTTGAAAACTTGAATGTTTTAATTCGATAACTTTAAAATGGATGGATAAATTGATTTGACATTTGGCAGCTTGTTTTTTAATGTAAAAGGGCATATTAGGATGGAAATAGTAGTTTGTGCAACTAGTGTGGATATGATGGCCATATCGAACAAGGATGAAGTTTGAGCACGACGCCGTAGGCGGAGTGCTCAATCGTTTAAGTGCGATATGGACAATCCACACGAGTTGAACAGCATATTTTTTCTACGACTCACTTAAGAAAAAATCTAGAAAATAAAAATTTCTATAAACTGTAATATAACTTCAAATTAAAAATTCAACATTTCAATTTTATATTTCCACTAATTTTTTTGTGGTAAACGTACAGTTCTTGAATGTCCAATTTGTATAATGCTACGGTTTCTCTTTTCAAATATACGATGCTGTTGCCAGTCGGACTCCCTCATGAAAGGTACCGTACCATTATCTATAATAATGAATATTCTGCTGAATATTTCAAACGTCTACCTGTTGTCGTTATTAATATCAAGCAGAATAATTATTTAAAAATGAAATTAACAATTAAAAGAAAACTTCTTCAAGGGGAATCGAATCTCTCTTTTCATTTCCAATCTTCATGCTGAAATTATAAGTGCCAATACAAAATTTCTTCCTTAATAATAACAGAAATAATTTCTCATTTAATATTAACGTGAAATAATAATCGCGTAATAGTCAACTGGAAATTGTAAGAGGAGAAATGGCATTAGCAGTTTAATGAAGAGAGGAGTGATATAGACAATCTAAAGTAAGTGTAGATGATTACAGTTGAAATGAAGTTAACCTCAGTTGCTTGGAGAAAATTATACTCCAATATTAAATAATCGCATCAAACTTTTACATAGCTGTCAACATTATTTACTGTAAAATTTTCTAGAAGCATTAGAAATTGAGAAGCACATCGTTGATGCTGACTATAACTTGATAATTGAACAACTAGATATAATTTATTCTCCACTTTTATATTGTTTATTGGATACCTAATATCAAATTGTCTTGATTAGTTTTAAGGAAATTTCATTGAGGTCTATAGAAATACAGCAAGACAACATCAAATTCTGAAGCACTAGGTCAAAACACCGTGACGTCATATATAATCGATTCCATGGCTTTAATAGCTGAATGATCTCTCCCAAGCTACTGTTGTATGAATTTTTCCATTTTTACATGTTCACATTCCATCACTGTCATCTTTCTGATGATGAGAACTTATGTTCGTGGAACCGGTCGAGGACCAAAATGAATTTATTATGCTATTGTGGAATTTTCAATTATATCTGATATAATTTACTCAATGAAATGAATTTACTAGAATAAACTAATACGAATTGCGCGTGCGCCTCTCGTTTGCAATATTTCGGTTCGGACGTTTAATTTATACTTTTTCTCTCGAACGCATTGTCGGTTTTGGACCATGTTAAATTTCACATTCGCTCATCATACTATATCCTGTTAGAGAAAAATAGTAATACCTACACTGAATTTACACTTTATCCATGAATATTCGACAAAAATGTTGAGTATTTAACACAGTCTATATGTTAAGGTATTGGGGTAGTTTCGAACCAGGGGTGTGATTTTCGAGGATACACACAAATATTATGCGTGTACGGTTATTTCCTCATGAAATTTTTCGTATAGGATGCTGAATGTGTATTTTTCCTACAACCACTATGCAAAACACGCTTTTCTACACAAATTTGTATGCGCAAAGCAGGCCTTTCCTAATTCTTTTGATAGCCGTTGGAAAAGTAATGGGAAAAGTACACGCTATGGCACTTTTCCGCACCGAAATGTCAAACAAAGCTACCTATGACCTGTCAACTTATTTTGACAATTCAACCTAATAGTGTATTTCTTATTTGTGTACAATTTTTAAATTAAAACCAAAAGTACCTAAGTAAACTATTTATTTCATTATCAATTTTGATTAATTATGAAAACAATTTAAGGAATTATGAACCAAGATCAAAATAACTTATTTTTTGAGTTGTCCAATTCGGACATTGAAAATACTCCTCCATATATTATTGAAAAGGCTAGAACTGCAACCGAAATTTTTTTACCTGAGGTTTCAATACAAATTTGTTTAAATTTTACAATTAATTATACATTCAACTGATTTTTCTATTTATTTTCATATTGTAAGTTCTTTCTATTAAAAGTTTAAATAAAATAACTATATAAATGACTGTATTTCTTTCATTAATAAATGTGGTTGTAGAAAAAATATTGTGTGCAACTTGTACGCAAATCACTTTTACCACTCGCTAGATTTGCGGCACTCGCCTTACGGCTCGAGCCACAAACTTCTGCGCTCGTGGGAAAAGTGACGCTTTGCGCACTTGTTGTACAAACTACTATTTCAACACCATTCGAATAAACGTTCGTACACGAAGAATGTAACAGCCGGCCACACCGCATAATCGTATGTCTTGTCACTTGTGACATTTGAGAAGGAAAGAATATACCTTATCTATACAGTTCTATTAGTTCTATGCAAAAAATATACCAACTACTGTATCAAGTGTAGTGAGCCCAAACTGGCTTATGATATTATTTATTTAGCATGTTCCTTTATTATTGTTTGTTGTTAAAAAATGGGGGATTCTAGTTCTAGTGCTGGTGCTGCTCTTGATAAAAAATGTGACAATATTTCTGAATAATCCTCAAAAGCATCAATGAATGGGTTAAAGATCCTAGGAGGTCTATCTGCTAACTCTTTCGCTTCTTGTATAGCGTTAATGAAGTTTAAGTGAATTAAATCATCAAAACCTGCCATATTATAACTGAATATATCATTTATTATTCAAATTAATGACATACCAAACACAAATATTTTCAATCTAGGCTCTGTGAATTTCCACTTTCCGTACACGAAAACATTTATTCGAATGGAATAACACCACTCGAAACAAGCCATATGAAAGTGTTCGTATACGATTACCGTTTGAGCATGTCGAAAATTAGGTTATTTAAATTTCATACGAAAATGGCCATTTTTCGTATACGATTTACTCCCGAATGGTTTCGAAAATCGTACTCCAGTATGCAATTGCAAAATTTCACGAAAAATATCCAGATGCACCCATAACCCATACAAATACTAAAAACAGAATGAAATAATATTGAAAACGTGATTTTCCTGCACCTTTTTTAATCGTTATTGATAACGGCAACAGGTAGCTGTGGCGCTGTGGCTTAGTTGGTTAAAAGCGCCTGTTTAGTAAACAGGAGACCGCGAGTTGGAATCTCCCTGCGACATCATCGTTTTTTTTATTTGGTATATACTAAGCGAAGCTATGAGTATAATAATATCAATAAAATCAATCAGCTAAATAAATTATATTAGCGAGTCCGACTCGCTTCAGGGGGTCTAGTTTTGAAATATTTCACTAGTAAAATTTCCCATATTTCGATTGATTTAGATCAATCCAAGTTTTGAACTTATTTCATGTGTGAAATGCCAACAACTTGCCAACAAGAATACCCCCCAAACTATAAATGGCTGGATATATAATGTGCTCTCAAAAAGAGTAATAAAAATCAGTGTAGACGATGTTACCATCAAAGGCTTGGTTGTAAAAGGGTGTCCACAGGGAGGGGTACTTTCACCACTACTGTGGAACATGGTCTTAGACTCCTTGGTCAGCCGCCTCAATGATGGCAACCTCTACACAATAGCTTATGCAGATGATCTAGTCATTCTGCTAACAGGAAGATTTGAGGAGATAGATACTCTGTGCTCTAATGCAAGAGGTCCTCAACATCATAAAACAATGGTGCAAAGACCATTCTCTGTCAATAAATCCAAAGAAGACAGAAATGGTACTCTTCACGAAAAAAAGGAAGCTTGCAAAACATCAAGTGCCAAAGCTCCTAAATACCGAACTTAAGTTCTCATCAAAGGTGAAATATCTAGGTGTCACATTTGACAGTAAGTTAACATGGAACTCTCATCTAGAAAACAGAGTAAAAAAAGCATACATCTCTTATGAACAGTGTCGCAGAACCATTGGCCATACCTGGGGAATGTCACCCAGGGTTACTGCCTGGATCTACACTGCCATCATCAGACCTATGCTAACGTACGGCGCGATTGCCTGGGGAGTTAAAGCAAACCAGCTGACAGTCGTCCGTAAACTGGATCAAATTCAAAGAACAGCATGCCTCAACACAACAGGAGGCATAAGAACCACACCAACCAGAGCGATGGAGGTGATCCTTGGTCTCACTCCCCTTGACATACACATCAGGGAGGTTATTTTGATGACCATGACACGCTTACGCTCTACCGGTATACAACCTGACGTAGGATCTGGTAGATTGAGACGTAACCTATGGCGTGAGGCACTCAATGAGGTCCCACTGCTGCAGGCAAATACGGACGCAATCCCACCACAATATGCCTTCCACAGGCCCTACAAGGTAATCATCAAATATAACACACAAGACACATCAGAAGGCGCACTCCGCATCTTCACGGACTATAAAACCAATATGGGCTCAGGATGTGGAATTTACTCCAGATCTCTGAACCTAAACATCAAATGGGCGATAGGCTGTAATGTCAGCGTTGCTCAAACAGAGCTCACTGCTATCTACATCGCCGCAAAAGAGATTACCAAAAGAAACACAGGTAATAAAATTCACATCCTCACGGATAGTAGACAAGCACTACTAGCCCTGAACAGCCCACGTATCACATCAGGCCTAGTACTAGAGTGTCACCTGTTCCTGATCGAAGCCTATAGCAACAAAGAAGTCACTCTAGGCTGGATCAAGGGGCACAGTAAATCGAAAGGTAACCACATTGTCGACTCACTAGCCAAGAAAGCAGCCTCCCAAAAACTCTTGGGACCTGGCACTTTCATTGGTCTGTCGGCGTCGGCTATGATTGACCTAATAAAGGAACACTCCCTTGATAAGTTTAATGGTAGATGGGACGATGCAGAAGGTTGCAGGCTTGCCAAGGAACTGCTGCAGTACCCGGACAGCAAAGTAGCCAAAAAATACGTGACTATGAACAGACAGAACCTTCGGACAGCCACGGGTATTCTGACCGGTCACTGCCACCTACGAAAACACCTCTACAGACTGGGTCTGTCTGACACTTCACTCTGTAGAGGATGTGAACAGGAAGATGAGACTGTCGAACACATTCTTTGTGAATGTCCGACACTCTCTCAATTAAGAAGCTGCTGGCGAATTGATAAACATTTTAGATCCATATTTGGCATCTCATATAACAGCATCAGTTATGAACAAATCTACTAAGGTAGGAAAGAAGTTGTACCTTCGTCAAGAATATGAGACATTTTTTTATACATATTAAGATATAAATAATTCTAAGTAGTCTTCGCTTCTATGGAAGTGGTAGTTTCCAAACTAACATCGGGCTGTATTTATACTTTTGTGTTGGGTTTTGTAATAATAAAATAATAACGTGTACCTATGTGTAATACAATTTACTATAGTTCATTTAAAAACCAGGAGGAGTAATTTAAAAAGCCTTACTCACACCACTAAAAGTTACCAGATTAGTTACTAAAGGGTGTGTTCCGAAAACGTAGTCAACAGTCGTGTTCCAAATATATTGAATATGCATTGATAGCAAAGATATTAGTCATAAGACGATTTCTGCTCTGATCTGTAGTATTTTTTTCAGATGTACCTACGCATTAAACAAAATGTAAGACTTTTTCCTGTTTCGTTTCTTATTCAAACATAAGAAGATTCAGATTCACATCGACAACAAACAAATTATGGTCATTGTTGATGGTGGAGAGTTGCAGATAGTCAAGTTACTTTAATTATATTTATTACAATTAAATTGAAAACAATATGACAATTGATAATATGTTCTGACAATAACAATACTACAAAATTAATAGCATTGTAGAGCAATATGCAGTATTAATTTAAACATTACCAACAGTTATCTTTATGTTGCCGGATTAAGTGTAATAAACCACTTTTCAAATACTTCTGAGATACCTTCTCCCTTCTTTTTAACTTCAAAAACCAATAATGTTTTTTCTACCAAACCCATTCTTTTCTATATTGTTTTATATCTTCCATGGCATGTTCTTCCGATGAACTTTGACGATTTCTTCCCAAATATGTATATAACAAATAAATAGTACCTACATTTGACACGTCAAAAGGTGACACAGATAAATTTAATTTGTTTCAAGAAAGTCTGAACGTTTGTTTGAAGCTTGCAAAATTTTGTCCAGCACAGATAACATTTTTGTTCTTCGAACGACATTTTTTATTCACTCATCACAATTTTTCAAAAGTCCTGGTATTCCACCAATATTTTCTGCACTATATAATGTTCCTCTACTTCAGTATTCCCTTAATACTCGCTAAACCGACTTTAAAACTTAAAAAAAAAAATGTAAAGTAATAATGTACCCACTGCTTCAGAATATTTTTGGTTTTTCATCCAATATTTATTTATTTATCTGTCAGAACTATCAAAAATGAAAACTATCAGCTGATGTCAATATTAAAAAGTGTTGTGTGAAACTGGGCTGAATTTGACCAATCAGAGGTCTACAGAATTGCCAATTTAAATTCAAATCACTCCTCCTGGTTTTTAAATGAGGTATAAGCCTGTATAAATGTTACCTATTTCTTGAAAAATCCCCAATAAGCTATATTAAGATATATTTTAATTTATTATTATTATATATTTCATCTCATGAAAATGATAAAACCTAACCTCAATTATTCTTCTTTTTCCTTAATAATTTACGTTTGAACTAATATGAGGGCTTTTCCGCTGTTGTCAGATTGTGTCGTTCGAATTGAATTCATTAGGGTAAATTTATAATAATTTCGTTTCACTATAATTCAAAACTAGTAAATACTATTTCGATGCTGGCGAATTTAAAATCGAAATATTTCACTTGTGAATTCGATTTCACTGATTTTCAAAACTTGACCACCTGGCCGGTATTTTATTTCATTCGTTGACCTTTTTTCTATTGTTAAATAAAAGTTTCGATATGATAGGATTATTTGAAAGCTGACTGATGAAAATAGAAAACCCAATTTACAAGTTTCATCGATAAAAAAAGTTACAGGTAAGCTAGTTCCCTCCTAATCTGGCAACAAGCGTAGATTAAAAGATTATAACTAATGAAAATTTGATTGAAGACCGAATAAAAAGTTTTCGAAGAAGTTAAACTTCTTAAAGTACCTAATTAATCATCTCTGTGAGCTTTCCAATATGGTCGGTCAAATGATTCATCCCCGATAATTTGTTTACTTTTCATAAAGTTTGCCAGGAGGTGTTTGAGCAAAAATATAATGTTCGAAAAGTCGAAGGTTACAGAGATCGTTATCGTCACCTTGTGGCAAATGCTCGAGCAAAAGATTTATGCTTCAACTTTTCAAGTATATTTCAAATATAGAAGTACTGAAATCTGGAATTACTTCTGAAACTTTCGTAGCCGGTCGGGATTAGCTCATTTCAGTTTAAAAACTCTAATTAATTTCTTAACGAGAAGTTTTGTCAGTGAAAAAGATACAATTTTACAAAAGGTTTTATTTTTCAAATATACATACGTAAATACAAAACGAATTTCGTTTGATCTGGACAGCTTCTGAAATTGGTCATGTCTTCCCTCCGTTATCCAAAAATCTCAAAATTATTTTTTCCACAATCACTTGGTGAAGATGGTTTTTTCGCTTGTCAATGGCAACGAAAACTTGACGTTTACTTGGTACCGTCACTATATCACTTTAACGCGCGTCGTCCGTAGCAACCATTGATTATATCGAATACAAGCAAGTTTAATAATAAATAGTCAAATTGACATACCTATATAAAGGTAAGATTAAAATACTAGTTCCACGATTTGCGCGTTTAATTTAGATATGGAAAAAAAATTAAAAATAGGCCTAACAGTCTTTCGGGGTCTAGAATTATAATTAAGGATTGTACTCACTGCACTTTCAATCTCCAAATCACAAAGTGAAATAATACTATTAATATTTGTTGAATTAGTTTCAATAAAGTTCATTCATTTAAAAATAGTTTCATTTCATCAAGTGATTGTAGAAAAAATGTTTGTATTACGAGCAAAAAGTGACATTATAGCTTTCGCTTTTTCAGCAATAATGTATCACTTTTCGCACTTGAACATAAATAACTATGAAAGTTGCTTATAACCTCTATGAAACAACTTTCGGTGCTTATAATATAGATCTACTTTTTATGTTTATATTTACTTTAATGTGTTAAAAATTATTGGCGACAGTAATAATTATGTGATATATACAAGAATGAAGTGGCTGACGTTCTTCTAAGAGAGTGTTCAGTATACTCCTTGAAGTTCCCAGTTCAGGAATTTGGAAATTTTAGTTGGAATTGAAGAAATCGCGTTTTTCCCGGCAGGTTGATTCAAGCACTTTCCATTTTGATATCTCTTGAGGAAGCGAGGATTAAAATTCTTACAGCAATGTTATTATGATTTTTTTTGAAATAGCAAACGTTCCCGTCGTCACAGATTTTACGCAGATTTTCCATGAAAGTACGCCAAAAACATGGTTTCTGAAACTGCATTAGCAGTATTGTTTGGCACCATTTCTTGAAATATTGATACGCTGCTTTATATCTCTTCCTTGATTTTTCTGCTAGCAGCGACAGACAAGCGATATTTTCAGATTCTTCTATACAATGCTATTCAAAAGTCCCCCCCTTGGTATCGTTTGAACGGCTACACTTACATTAACAGGAGGGTGAAAATAAAGTGTTGTAATAGTAGTTTACCTAACTAGTGCGGAAAGTGATACTTTTCCGCACGCTATTGCAGATGGCCGAACGACGCTTTAGCGGAGTTCGGCCAGCAATCGCGTGCGGAAAAGTCACTTTACGCACGTGTTAGGTACACTATTTTTTCTACTAGCATGCGGAAATAAGCTCAAAAGTTAACATAAAGAAACATTTCCTATTAAATACATATCAACAAACTAATTATTATTATTTGACATTCATTCAATGAGGCTTATACCAAGGCCATTTAAAAATGATTAAAAAATAAGTTTTTTTTTTATTGAAAATTATAGCAGAATTATAATAAATTTATCAATTTTTCAGTCATTTGGTAAACTACAATCATACAAATATGTATTTTAAATATTCAAATGTCAGTATACTCCCCAAAAACTTGACAAATTTACTTTTCCGCACTAGTGCGGGAAAGTGACTCTTTCCGCACGCTTTTTAGTGCGGAAAAGATTCACAGATGACGTCACAGTGTCACTCTGGCCAATAATTTTAAATATGACCTTATGGCAAGTGATATCTCGTTTGAAAGGCATTGACATTGGCTGCATAGCCATATTAATTTTGTTTGGGTTTAAACTAATTTTGACGGATAAATTGAATAAATACCAACAATATTATTTCACATTTAAATATTTTCAATCCGCCTATGGTTACTTGTCAAAAAATTGACGTTTTTAATTTAATAGTATTTGTTGCTTTGCAAAGTTTTTCTAAATAGCTTAAATATTTAATGTTAGTATTGTTTCACGAGACGTTTAAGAGTTCACATAGGCAAAATGGTACGTACTAAAGCCAACAACAACAACAACAACAACAAACAAAACTTTATTTCAGAAGTATGTTACAAATAACATAAAACGAAATAGGGTCAATAGTAACAACAAGATACAATATTGTAATTTAATTAAAGAATTCGCTTAAGGTATAAGGTTCTAACTCAACTAGAAATTCAAATAACTTCTTTTTTAATTGTATAATATTGTCGATATGTTTTAAAGATGAAGGAAGACTATTATAAATACGGATACATGTATAGTATGCCCCATGTTCTGTCATTGAAAGTCTGTGGGATGGATACACATAATTTATTGATCTGGTTGTGTAATTACTTTGAGGTTTATCTTTCTCAAAAAGTGAACGATTTTTGAAGAAAAATAGCACCGATTCTTGTATGAAGATTGCTGTAGTCGTCAATATTTTGTTCTGTTTAAATTTATTCCTACAAGAATCTCCCACTTTCATTCCCAATATTATTCTCAAAGCTCTTTTTTGACAAATAAATAGTTTACCGACATCAGTGCAGCTTCCAAATAATATAATACCATATCTAACATGACTTTCAATGACAGCATGGTAGACCATTTTTAAAGTCGAAAATTCCAAATATTTTTTCAGTACAATTAAAGTGTAAGTTGACCTAGATACCTTTTGACGAACATAATCAATGTGTTGCGACCATGACAGGGTACTATCCAACATCATTCCTAGAAATTTAACATTTTCTTGTGGTCTGATATGTGTGTCATAAATTGTATATACATTTGGTATGTCTAATTTAGACCTATTAGTTTTAAATATTACCAAGTTAGTTTTATCTTTATTGATAATTAATTTATTCTTTGTGAACCAATCGATACTACTATTAAATACTTTGTTCGACCTGTGCTGTAAATCAGCAAAGTTATCACCTTTCACCAATATATTTGTATCATCCGCAAATGTTGTTATTGAACACCAACATGGATTCTCAACAATTTCTGTTATATTATTAACATATAGTATGAACAATATTGGTCCCAACACACTCCCTTGAGGTATTCCTAGACCTATCTCAATACTGTCAGAAGTCACTTCATTATTATGGAATTTGAGTTTAATTTTTTGTTGCCTATTTGATAGGTAAGATTGTATCCACTTTAATATTGATCCTCTAATTCCATAACAATCCAA
Source organism: Galerucella calmariensis (assembly GCA_910591675.1). NCBI lineage: Eukaryota > Metazoa > Arthropoda > Insecta > Coleoptera > Chrysomelidae > Galerucella > Galerucella calmariensis. The sequence goes on from CAJUYG010000777.1 coordinate 85,876, forward strand.
CTTACTTAACAGTATATCATAGTTTATTGAATCATATGCTTTTGATAAGTCTAGGAACAAACCCAAAGGAATGTGTCCTTCTTCCAATGTTAATAATATTTCATTTGTAAATTGGAAAACAGCTGTTAATGTTGATTTATGTTTAAGATATCCATGTTGAATATTATTCAATTGATTAGTCGAATACATAAACTCCAAGATGCGCGAAACAATGATCTTTTCAAATATTTTGGAAAAAGATGACAACATGCTTATTGGTCTGTAGTTCTCGATTTGTGACTCATCACCTTTTTTGTAAACTGGAACTACCAGTGCAATTTTAAGGTCATCAGGGAAAATACCAGAATTAATTGAATTATTAATAATGTAAACTAGTGGAGTGGATATCTCATCTACAATATATTTAATGAGACTCATTGATACTTCATCATGTCCTGCACTTTGTTTATTTTTCAGTTCCCTTACGTATTTTAGTAGTTCTTTTTTGTTTAATATTGTGTGTTGAATTGTTTTTTTAGAATATGGTATATTTGATGTGTAAGGTCTATTTTCTAATTTTGACAATAACTCTAACGCTGCGTTTGCAAAAAAATTGTTAAATTCGTTTGATTTTTTGACAGCATCTCCTTCTATGTTTATTTCTTTTTTGTTTGTTTTAGTTCCTCTAATTTCTTTTACTATTGCCCACGCACTTTTAGATTTATTGTCGGAATTCTTAAGTCTTTCTGAGTAATCATGTTTTTTATTGTCTTGAAGTAGCTTATTGTACTCTTTTTTCTTAAGTTTGTATGTTTCATTATACCTATTATCTCTATTTTTAATTATATATAAAACATCTAGTTCTCTCTTACATTCTTTAATTTCATTATTTGTATTTAAGCATCTGTTTTTAGTTATCGTAATTTCTTTTTTAATATTAATAGGGAAATATTGATTAAATTTTTCGATTATTGTAGTTTTGAAATAATCCCATTGATGATTAATGTCAGTTTTTGGTAGATTATATAATCTGTCCCATTGTATTCCTTTTAACGAATTTTTAAATGATTTTTGGTTTTTTTTACTGAAGTTTCTAAAAGTATTTTTTGTATCATTATTTTTGTCTAGAAAAAATTGAAATTTCTGCGCAGTATGGTCCGAGATTAAAGAATGTAAGACAGTTACTTCAGAATCACCCTCGAAATTTGTAACAATGTTGTCTATACAGGTTCTACTAGTACTTGTTATTCTTGTGGGTTCACAAATAGTATGGTGCAGATTATATACATCTAATAAAGATAAAAGGTCTTGTAAATATTTAGTATTACTTAGAAAATCAATATTATAGTCACCTACCAGAAAAATCCAAGCTTTTTCAGTTGCAATATGAAGAAGGAGATCTTCAAGTCTTTCCAAGAATAATGCTACATCAGCACCTGACGGTCTATAAAGGCAAATGATTATTATTTTATTCCCCTTATTTTTTGTCTCACAACTACAACACTCGAAGATATTTTCTATTGCAAATACATTAATATCACTTCTTTCTTTACACTGAAGCTTCTCCGACACATAAATGACACTTCCTCCATGAGAGTTTTCCGCTTCTCTACAAAAACTTGTTACTGGCCAGAATCCCTTGATATTATAATTTTTTAATTGCTCACTTGTTTTCCAATGTTCAGTGGCGCAAAAAATTTTACAAGAGGGTACATTACTTAGTAGAATTTCTATTTCGTCTATACTGTTTCCAATTGATTGTAGGTTTTGGTGTATTAGTGAAGTTAATTGTTTTGTACGTTGTTGTCTTTTTGTTAATATTGACCCGTCATTTGGTTTTAAAAATTATGTTCAGGATCTGAGTAATTTACATATTTACGATGCTTTTTAACTTGTAAAATGTATGCTGGACAATTTATATCTCGTGCACCATGTTTTCTCTCAACTAGTCTTAGTTTTTTACAATTTGGGCAGTCTAGTCCTGCATTTTCTGCACAGTTCCTGGTTTCATGTTCCCCACTACACTTAGCACAACAATTTGGAGCATTACAATATTTAGCAACATGCCCAAAGTTACAGCACTTAAAACACATGGCAATGTTGTAGTACTCTTGAACATATAATTTAGTTAAATCAAAACTGATTTTTTCATTTTTTATGAACCATTTAAATATTTCCGGTCTCATTTGCAATACCCAGTTTTCTTTTCTTTGATTTCTACATGGTCTCTTTGTTACATATCGTATATCTTCGATTAATTTTTCATCAAAACATATTTTGCTCTCCGGGTTTTGCTCAATTAATTCTTCTATAAACTCCTTTGGGTCATATCCCTTCTCAATTCCCGTAACCAATATCATAGGATCTGTATTTTCTTTTTCCTTTAGTAGGAAACCGCCTTCCTTGCCAAGTATATTCTTTATCTTAGTTTGTTGTTCTGCATTGTGACACTCCATGACTACAATTCCACTTTGTAGCTGTGAGACTCTTTTGACATTTTCAGTGACTTTATTTTTTACAAGACTCCGCTTAATTTCATGTAAAACCATTTTTGCATCTGTTTGTTCATTTATTCTTATCGTCATTTCGTGTTTAGTTTCTTTTGGGGGAGTTTTCCATTCTTCTTGCTTCTGGTTTTTTTTTAATACGTTTTCTGGTTTTTGTCTCTGCGCCATAGAACTGTACGTCTTTTCCCCCATACTCTCGTGTTCTGTACTTTTCTTCATATTTATGTTACCTTGATTAAGCATGGTTACCCATTGAGCAAGTCTACAATTTTCTATCTCCAAGTGTCCAATTTTATAAGCCATTTTAGTCATGATTTTATGAATATTAAACAGAGCACATCTAGCTTCTCTTTTATCATATTCCTCTGTTTTTTTGGGATCACCATTTTCTAGCATAGAATGGATGACTCCTAAGGAATTTAGAACTGTTTCAAGTGATTTTAGTGTATGTTCTTCGTTCTCTTCAGATTCATTGAGATTCTGCTCTAAATTTAATTCTGTGTTATTACAATCTTCTATCTGTTTTCTAACTTTATGTCTTTCAGTATCTTCAGGAGTTGTGTTTGACCTTATTCTTTTTCCATTTTCTTTTTGGTCTTCTCTATCATCTTCATTTGGTGTGCGGGTTGGGGAGTGTGATAATGAACTTCTTGGTCTAAATACATCAGATTCATCCATTTTCACAGTACTATTTTCATCATCGCTTTTTTGAATATCCTTGTTTAATCCATTTTCACCAACAATCATTGGTGAAGAATTTGACCGGCCCCTGTATGTATTAACATTAAATTTATCAGTTTTGGACTTTTTTTGCGATCTAGTTTCCACACCGTCCAGTATACTCGATTGATTTATTAATTCTTTATCTTGATTGTTTACAGAATGACTTGATTTATTATTTACCGGTAAAACTACATTTGACCTTACTTTAGGCGGTATACTTCTTCCATCACTATTTTCACTCATTTCTACTACCGAAAACTGCAATTAATTTAACGAACGGAGAACAGCAGAAACACGTCTGTTCACCTTGACATTCACTACTACTACTACACAAAGTAGCAGCTATCTTAATAATTGGTGAATCCAGAAAGAATCTCCATGAAGCGGAACGTTTATTTAATGAGAGATGCCCAGATCGCCCTATCTCGAGAACTTATTTGAGGAAGCTTCTTCACAAGTTTGAAGCAACAGGTAGTGCTCAAGATGCCAAACGATCTGGTCGACCAGCATTTAGTGATGATGAATAAATTGATATAGTTGCTGAAATGGTAGTGAACGCTACTTCCTGTTCAACTAAAGTTGCGTCTATCTGTGAAGTAAGTAAAAGTATAGTACAGAGAGTGTTGGCTGAAAATAAATTTCATCCATACAAGTTGAAAATGGTGCACCACCTTTCGGATGACCACCCCGACAAAAGACTCGAATTCTGTGAATGTATGACAAATAAAATTAGTCAAAACCCACATTACACAAAAACAATTTGTTTCAGTGACGAAAGTACTTTTTGCCTCAATGGAAATGTGAATACACAAAATGTAAGGTATTGGAGTGACACAAATCCTCACACCTTTCGTGAACAACATACCTAATTTCCAGAAAAAGTCAATGTTTGGGCAGGTATTTTGGGAAACCACATAGTTGGTCCTGTCTTCCTAAATTCAAATTTAAGCGGTGAAGTGTATCTGGAGATGTTACAAAATGCAATTGAGCCGTCAATTCTTGAAATTCTGGAAGATAATCCAGATGAATTCGGCCATCTGGAAATAACATTTCAACAAGATGGTGCTCCTGCAAATTATTATGGTGCAGTAAGATGGGGGTACTTGAAATCCAAGGTTTATACTACGGCACCAGGTGTAGCCGTTCAAAAGATACGAGGGTGGGAGAGGGACTTTTGAAAAGCACTGTATACATTTGGCTGTTATACAAATCAATAATTCCAATTTCCCTCAATTTTTGATAATAAATTGTCAACCTGACGTTGTTGGTAAAATAATAATGCTTATAACGCTATACAAAGGCTGTACATATCAGATAAACACCAATGAAATCTGCACAATTTGTAACCAGAAAAAGTTAGGAACGATTGAGCACATACTTTTCGATTGTCCAATATATTGTAGTATGAAACAATCCACCTTAAATTACCTAGCCGATATCAATGTTGCAGCTGATTCACTGAATAATATTACAATAAATTCAGTTAAAGCAATTGCTAGTTATATTTTTAATAATAATAATTTTTATTCACAGAAAGAAAGAAAAGTATTTACAAGAATAAATGTGAACAAAAAAAAAAGAAGCTACCGATAGGTGAAAACACCTGTTTCGGGAATATCAATAAATAATGCATAAGCCTAGAATTACATTAAATTTTAAAACACACTTATTAATTGAAATAATTTAAAATTAAGAATACAAACACAAATGCATCTCCATCAAATTAATAAATAATGCCTAACTTTAGAATAACCTTACTTTTTAAAATACACCTATGCTAATTAAAATAAATAGAAATTAAAAGAATAAATATCACAAATAAAATATTACAATAAATATATTATGTTGGATAGTGATGCGATATGTACGAGATTTTTTTGTGTTAAGAGGGGAAAATTGGTAAGTACGGTAGACTAGAAATAGAATTCAATTATATCTCTAAAATAATGTCTTGACTTACTATGCATGAATTTTTTTATATACTTTTTGTATATTTGTTTACCATTTAAGTTTTTAATGTTTTCAGGGATTCCATTAAACACTTTAGGGGCAATGTACCAGAAAGAACGTTGACATAACGATTTTTGCATTTTTGGCAATGTATACTGGTTTTTTGTCTTGTATTATGTTCATGTTGAGGCAGTTGAATTAAATTTTTAACATCTTGATATTTTAGAGCAATTGTTAAGTAATATAGTTGTTTTACATCTAGCACTCCACTTTCGTTATATAGATCATCTGATGGGTATCGAGAAGATTTATTAAACATTATTTTAGGGAATCTACGCTGTATTACTTCTAGTGGATAAATATATGATTTGAGAGCACACCCCCAACCAATTATCCCGTATCTTAGATGGCTTTCAACGAAACAAAAATATAAAGTCTTCAGGTAATTTGAAGGTATGTATGCACTTCTTCACAAATCTAAATTTGTATAAAATAGTTTGTAGTTTTTTAACAACGTATGTGATGTGGTCATTCCATTTCATATTACTATCAAATATAATACCTAAATATTTAATTTTTGTTACAGGATTTATGGCAAATGTTGAATTTTTAACGGTAGTCTTTAAGTGTTTGAAATTAGGAGTATTAGCATTGGTACAAGAAAATGGTAAGTATTGGGTTTTGTTTAAATTTAGAGTTAGAATTTTGTTGTCGAACCAACTTTTTATCCTGGCAAGGTCATTTTCAACTTTATTTTTAAGTTTAAGCCAAGTGTCATCGCTGTAAAATATGGCGGTATCGTCGGCAAATCCTACAATGTCTCCAGTCCCTTGTAATGAAAATAGGTTGTTAATATAAATGTTAAACAATGTCGGTCCTAAGATTGTCCCTTGCGGAACACCATATTCAGTAGATTTTAAATCACTCATTACCCCAGATACTTTAACTAATTGGTTCCGGCTAGATAAATAGTTTTTGAATAATTTAAGACATTTATTTCGGATGCCAATTTCTTCCAAAGATTCCAGTAGCATGTCTTGATTTACCGTGTCGAAGGCTTTTGACAGGTCTAGGAAAACGCACAGACATGGTTTGCTCTGGTTTAATGAGTTATAATTTTAGTTGTTAATTCCAAAACTGCATCTTGTGTTGACTGACCTTCTTTAAATCCAAACTGATGTTCTAAAATTACGTTAAATTTCTTAATAAAGGAGTTAAGTCTATTTTTTAATAAAGTTTCGAATATTTTAGAGATGTGCGGGATCAGAGAAATTGGTCTGTAGTTAGACACGTTAGTTTTGTCACCTTTCTTGTATATCGGTATAACAAGAGATGTTTTGAAGCAAGATGGCCAGACACTATCATCAAAACATTTGTTTATTATGTAAGTAAGCGGGTTGATAATATATTTAGCCACGGCTTTTAAACATTCACTATTAGCCCATTAATGCATTAATTTTTTTTAAGTGAAAAATTATGAAAGAGGATGCTATTGGGTTAAAAAAATATATATTCGATATTAGAACGGTATTTTGAGAATAAGAAATTTCTAAATGAAAGAAAATAACATACGCCTGTAGGCGGACCTGTGCATTTACACCATGAACCAATTCATGTAAAAAAGATGTTAGCCTTAAGGCGGAGCTGTGCATTAGAGGGTTAATGTTATCTATACCTGCGGCTTTTTTAGGTTCTAATGATTTTATTATTTCTAGAATTTCATTATAAGTTGCCGGAAACAGTGCCATGGAGTTAAGTACACTTTTTTGGGAAACTCTTTTTTAGTGTGGTTGTTAATTTTTTGAGCTAATAATTTACCCGTTTCTGCAAATTGCGTATTAAATTCATTTGAAATTAACTTTGGATCAGTTAGGATTTCCCCGGTTTGATTTTTTATTGAATTAATATTAATATTCGATTTTATGTTAGTAGAAATATTCTGAATTATCTTCCACAATTCCTTATTATTATTTTGATTCTTATTAATTTCCTTTTTATAATAGTTTTGTTTTGCCTTTTCAATAAGAGATTTTATTTTATTTCTATAATTTTTGTATGTTTGTATGTTTGGAATGTTCTAAAACTCAGAGCCTTTATTATAAATGAATAACTAATATTCATTTTATCATTTTAAACAGGTTTATATATTGTTCTCACCCTTTCCATAGAATTGTAAAGATTTTTAAAGGAAATAAACTATCTATCTATCTATCTATAGAAACCGGTTAATGCTGTCCATAATTTCATGCGAAAAGTATCGAATTTTGCGGGAAAGAGGAAAAATCTTATATACTTCACGGGTTGTGAGTATATTCACCAGTCGAGAACGATTTTGCACCCGTGCGAGAGCGAGAGCTGGCAATTGAGTTACCTACCATATAGTTTGCATAACTATTATGAAGTGAAGGAACCTGTTCATGACCATGGTAGGTGATTTGAATAATAATAAATAGAAAGGAGTTATTTCGATTCACAAGATAAAGTGTTTTGAAATTAACGACACCGCAGATTATATTTACCACTGAATCTCACTCCTCCTCCCTTCCCGGAGAACACACAAAGTGGGAAGACCCTTTCGGTTTGTTATGGCCCTTTCTGAATTGTTTTCCCAACACCGGAAAGTTACAAACGAAACAAAAATAAAACGCTGGTGAAAAGTATAGCGGGAAAGCTTTTGTTGTGGGAAAAACCAGATAGAAAATCTGCCGGAATCCTATTATGGACTTTAGACTTTTCAAAATGTGATGACACATCTTATTGTTTTGTACCGAACGTTGAAAATATCGCTTCGAGATTTTTTGTCAGCTGCGAATATTTTTTTGTCAGTTATAAAAATGGAAATTTCGTGTGATGTGAACACAATTGTGGCTGGAATTCATTATATTCTCGCTGTATTCGTGTCTATTGTATTAGGTCGGGTGATTGCACATGATTTTCTTTCAAGGAAAATGTTTTCGAATGTTTTCAATTTTCCCGTAAAAAATGTCTTGGGCCATAGCAAATAAAATTTATAGTAACTAGCATCGAGGCCCGTGTTCATCTTAAAACATTAATTTGGTCTGAATATCTCGTAGCTAAGGAGACGTAAAAATCCGGAAGAGAGGAAACGAGAAAGCAATGGATGGCTGAAGGAATACAAAAACCAGTCCGAAAAAAAAGACTGAGCCGCCTGCTCTACTCGTTTAACAAGAGCTTGCCACCCAAGAGTAACATTATGCAAAATAGGTTTCCGAAGTGCACAGGCCACTAGATTGTTCTTGCACTGGAGCGCCATTATGCAGCGCTCTTAGACCTCGGGCAGTGGTGGAGAAAATCAAATTTTTATTCAAACGGTTGACTTTACAATGTTGACATTTTATCTAGTTATAAAATAATAATATATGGATGGATAGTTGCAAAAAATATTTGCATGAATAAAGTTGCCAGTAAATACGGATGTCATAATGAAATCACCATTAAAATTAAAAGTCTTTTGACTGTCTGTAACTCTAGATGAACGTAATTGAAGTTGGTATAATAGACATGATGACAGTCACTAAGAATAACCGGAATGAAGCAATCACAACTGTGATTGTGATTTTATTCATTGCAGTTAATATATACATACAAAATACGACAATCCACAATCTTAGCTAAAACGTATGACGTCAACCTTTCGTATGTCGTTCGACTTTTTATCGTATTTTCTGCTTTTGCATCTTTTAAATTATATTTACTCGTTATAGAATTCATTCACCGTTAAGTGATAAATATGTCAATCAACGCTATCACACAAAATAATTAAGAATACTACCAACAAAAATTTTCAATTTGCAAACTGTGAAATTTTTTAGGGTACTCGTATTTACAGATGTGGAATGCCATAGAGACGTCATTACTATCCAAAGCTAAAAACGTAGATTTTTGCTTCAAAATCTTTGATTTTTCAAGAACCAAAATTTTTGTATTCTTTTTGGGTGAAGCTCATGAGTATTCCATACAATAAATGGTACACTATCAAGAAAACCGACGAAATAAGCTACCTAGGAAGTAATATTAATAAAAGAAATTAGGAAATTAATGCAAGAATAACAAAAAAAATCAGGAGCGCAGGAGCTCTGTTGAAAACATTTGAATCGGAGCAAAACAAAACAAAAATTTATCAAACGATCATAAGACAGTCTTATATGGAGCAGAGCTGTGGATCATGAATTAAAAAGAAGAAACATTCCTAGATATATGGGAGAGAAAAATACTCGGAAGGATATATGGGGGAAGGGAAGTAGCAGATATCTGGATCAGAGGAGCATATCAGAAGCTCATGGAATAATATGAAATTCCTCCGTTATCAACGGTAGAAAGGTCGTAGCGTATAAGATACTCAGGGCACATAGAGAGACTTGCGAATACCAGAGCAACAAAATAAGTCGGTAGGTACTTAGAAGGGGAACTGGATGTGAAAAAAGGAGACGACGAAGACATAAAGAAGTGGATAGAAGCAGTAGGAAAGGGTCTAGAGATGTTGAACATATGCAGATGGGAAGAGGTGGCAAAAAATAGAGAAAAGGATGGAGGAAAATAGCGAACCAGGCCTTCATGGCTTGTAGAGCGTACATGCGTACATACATCGTAAAGCTGTTTTTCGAAATCAGTTATCATGCATTAGGTACATTAGGTACATTTCAGGATTCAACACTTGACAATTTGAATTCTCTTCCGGAAATGTATCCACAATTGTTTTTTCCAATCATTTGGGAAAAATATCTACTTAAAACCGTTTGCTGTTTGTTATTTTTTGACCTTTTTCTTATTAGATACCGTTTTCAGCGGAAAATTGAGCAGAAAAACATGAAACTTTGTTTTCAACAATTTTCATATTTCCTTTCCATTATGAATTTCACAAAAAAAAAACATTTGATAAGATTATTATTCGTCTAAAACTGAATACCTGTATAATTTTCGAGCTGCAGTATTTAATATTTTAATACCAATATATTTTACAAAAAAAACGCTAGTTAGGGTGAATTTGGGAATTAATATTTGAAAAGGAATAACTATCCCTGAGAAGTGTTTTATAAAAGTCCTCAAAAATAATTACACGGTAGGAACTTTAGTTCCTTTTAAGCAAAAATTATGTAATACATCTGAAGTTATAGATAAACAATTTGCATATTCCTCGGTGTTCGAGTAGTAAGCAAACCAGAGTCTCACGCGGTAGACCCGGGTTCGATTCCCCGTGAAGAGGTTTTTTTTTATTATTAATTTTATTTTTAAATAATTATTCTGCTTGATATTAATAACGACAACAGGTAGACCTTTGAAATATTTAGCAGAATATTTATTATTATAGATAATGGTACGGTACCCTTCATGAGGGAGTCCGACTGGCAACATCTACTTATAACAGCATCGTATATTTAAAAAGGGAAACCGTAGGAAATTGGACATCCAAGAACTGTACGTTTACCACAAAAAATTAGTGCCATTTATACTTCTTGATCAGCTTAAAATATATTTTGCATTTTGGTGGAATTGTTTTTGTGCTATTTATTACTTTTCGACGTCTGAACGGTAAGTAAATCACTTACCGACGTGTTAAACTTAGAAACCAGTAAACACAACCTACCGTCCTGACAACGGATGCTGTAATTAAACAAGAAAGATCAATCGCGCAAAAAAAAACTAATGAAATAATAGTAAAAATTTATCCGAACAAATTCATGTAGATCACCAGCACTGCGAATACCAGCTTTGCATAGAATTTCAATATAGCATCGGTGGTTCAGTGGCAGAATGCTCGCCTTCCGCGCGGGCGGCCCGGGTTCGAATCCCGGACGAAGCATATGAATCGCTGCTTCGTAAACGAGAGAGAGACTCAGGAGAGAGCACACGCACGCAAGCAAGGCACATAACGAAGCAACGTAACATAAA
>CAJUYG010000777.1:96954-132270 GCA_910591675.1 Galerucella calmariensis
AGCACACGCACGCAAGCAAGGCACATAACGAAGCAACGTAACATAAAGTAACGTAATGTAACGGTCAGATATTTTGCGTCACGACCCCCGGTCGCTTAAGCATAACCTGACGTAAAGAACTAAAGTTCCAAAAATTACTTTACGTGTTAAATGTCAGGTTGATAGACGTCAGTTAGCAGGCAGTGTTGCAAAGTGCAGGGAAATTTAGTGGTGGAATAAAAAAAAGTTCTTGATTGCCTCGGAAACTTCTAGATTTTGATATCTGGCAACACTGTCAGCAGGCTGGTCTCCCCATGCTCCCCATACGACCTAGGTGCTTTGTCTGATAGTGCCGATGTGCTAACCTGGTGGTATTTCATAAACCTTGGTTGAAAGAAATTAGACATTCGATATGAGGTGAAGGGGATATAAATACTATGAAATTAAATTAATGCCTCACTAACGCAAGATGTCTATTACGTGGTATTATTGTAACAAATGAGGACAACATTGATTTGTTTTGGAATATACTTATCATTACCATTATTTTCCATTTCTAGCATTCAGGTTTTATTTCCAACCTCTGCTAACGTGCGGTTTATTTCCAGTCCATCGGCATTTAACTCTATTAATATTAAGCTGATTTTTATTTGTAAAAATTTTGTATTCTAAAATTATTTGAGATTCTTGTATTTTCTACCCAACATTTTCCTTTATTTACAAACAATAAATACGACAATCCCTTGATATAATGAATAAACAAATAAATTACAAATTCCATAAATAATCCTAAAATAAAGGATAAAACGAACTGTTTAACTGAAAACCCGACCGACTTATCTATATTTCAAGCGTCCCACCCTTTTTATCGCGAATGTCACTAGCATCGTACATCGTTTGTTCACCCAGAATGCATAACCCTCTTGTTTTATTTAAAGCAAGTTAAAATATTTCCAGTTGAGGGTGTATGCATGTGCAATGTCTGGGGAGATTTTAAATGTGGAAAGCAAGCGGTTTTCATAATATAGGTACTATATAAAGAATGGGACAATCTTTCTTAACGCCGTGAGGGAATTGGGTTCAAGAGTTATAGTTGTTGCACCACGCACGGAGGTGATTCATGGGATAATTCACAGGGCGACTTTAAGAAATTCGGGTTTAACGCAGGAAACTTGAAAAATCTAAACAGTATTGTCAGTGGTGATGAATTTTGAGTTTCCCGCCTTTCTCGCATTTTGCGACGTCTCCCTCGCTTTCGCTTTATGTATGTGCACGTACCCTTACACCGACGGGGTATTTTGAAAAAAATATATCTTATTGTTGTGAATCCACCTTCCTCATTCTTGATATACAGGGTAGCCCATTAGTGCAACAAAGGTAAATATCCGTGATTCTCCGGTACTATGAAAGATGACGGAAAACTTAGCTTATAAAGTGTTTCAAAATTATTTTCGTTGCGCTCGAAAGAACCGCCACAGTAAAAATTTCCCATTCTCTAAATACAACACACTGTATATTTTCCGACTTTTCAGATTCTACACATAGATTCAACCTTCTTCGGATGCGGAGGAATTTTTTTGCGCTTACAATTTTTGTTGGCTTGTTTATCAATGTTTACCATTTTAATATGTTCCATATTTTTTGCAATATACAGATGTTTACAGTTTTTTTTTGTAAGATAACATTTTTAGTGCGATCATTTTAACATTCAAGGCATTTGATTTTTACGATTTTAAGTGCAAACATGAATCGTCAAGTCAGATCGTCAAATCATGAGTGAGATTGACCGTGCAAGAATAGTGGCTTTAGTTGAAGAAGGTCATTCTCAAAGGTTCGTGGCAAACAGAGTTGACGTTTGGCAAAGTGATGTGTCTCGTGTATGGAACCGGTATCTCCAGACCAATTCTCTTCGTGATAGACCTAGAAGCGGTAGAAGGCGTGTTACTAATCAGCGGCAGCTGCTCAGCTTGCCCATGCTCGCCCCGTGCCGCCCTTCAGAGGAGAAAGTGCTATGTTTTGGGCTGGTATCATGTTAAATGTTCGCACAGAATCAATTCATGTGGAGGGAACGATGACTGGTGATAGGTATCTCAGAGAGATTCTACATCCTCACGCGAGACTATGGCGCGCAGCTGTTTCCTTCGTATTCATGGACGATACCGCCCCACCTCATCGGACCAGAGCTGTAAATGAGTATCTTGAAACTGAAGGGATCAATCGTTTGAACTGGCCTGCCCTATCTCCTGACATGAATCCCATAGAACATGCTTGGGACATGCTTGCCAGGGCAGTGGCAGCACGCAGAAATTCCCCAGAAGTGTACAAGAGCTTGTTCATGCGGCCCAAGAAGAATGGCGAAATATTCCTCAACAGAATATCAATGATTTGGTAAAAAGCATGGGCAGGCGACTTCAAGCTTGCATATAGTCTAGAGGTGGAAATACTCTTTATTAAAAGTTCTCATGCAGGTTCTCACTTAACCTTTTCTTTACAAAGAATCAATTTGTATTTAATTTCTAAGAATACTTTTCATGTTGAAAGCAAGTTTATTATTGGATAATAAAATTTTTTGACATATATACAGTAGAAAAAATTGACCTTTACCCTGACATCATACCTACTAACCTCGCGAAATCAATCAATGAGTCAAAAATGGCTACAATTACTTTGTCGTGTGCGTAAATACGTTGACTGCTTGTTTATCTTGTTCAGCCACCGTCTAAGAAGTGAGGTTAAGATGGAAATATTCATTGAATGCAAAACAGGAAATTTTGTACCTACTTAACGTAAAATAAAATTAACAAACTACAGGTTTTGAAAAAAACCGATTTTATAGAATTTATCTGAATGCAAATGATGGAACGATTTGAACAAAACTCGATGTATCAAAATAATGACAGTTGTCATAAGAGGTCAAAATAAATTCTTATGAATACAACCGATTAATCGTTTTTGGTGCTATCTCTTTTCAACATTTGGAAGTAATAATTAGAGTTACATAAGAACGCATGTCATTGCTTGAAAGACAAGTGTACTATATTGTATGATTTGTTTTTACTTTCAGTAGAAAAGGATGAGGTATAAAAAGTTTGTGTTTACTACTGTTCATTGTTGGTGACGTCAGGGTAAAGGTCAATTTTTTCTACTGTACACGTTTTTTTTTATTAAAACTAATTATTTGATTAATCTCTGATCCATTTATAATGAATACATTTTTTTTGAAATTTAGGGTGATGCAAAACTTTTGAATCTATGTGTATATAAATTTATAATAACCTTTCATTAAATGCAATATTAGTCTATAATCAATAATTTCCAGCATGTAGAGTTTGGAAAAATTATATCTTCGAGTTTGACAACCTCTAGGTTTCTAACAGTACAAACGGCGCATATGTCTATTTTTTCATTCATTTTCATTAATTAAACTTCCGGCTGATCCGGATGTAACTTTACATAGATCTTCCGGTTTAACCGGAAGGTGATTATTTCGAAGCTTTCGAATCTCAAAAATGTAATTTTTTTAAAGCCAATTTCTCGAAAGCTATTAACCTCAGAATGATAATGCATTAAATGAAAAATAATTATGATTTTAACATATGCAGGGTGCTCTATTTAAAAAATGGGAAATTTTGACCGAGCTGGTTTTTTGGAGCACTTTGTATAGACAAAAGTAGTTTAATAAGAGGCACAGCTTAACCCTTGATAAGCTACAGTTTTCCGCTATCTATATTGACATTTGTCGCATTGATAGGTCACCCCGTTGTAAGAATCATGCAGTCTTAACGCATTTGGGCTAGGTTCTGTCATATCTGACAGATATTGTACACAATAGGGCATGTCCACCAACTGACAGTTGACAATACCTTTGAGAAAATAAGAGTTTACTTAACGAGTGCGGAAAGTGATATTTTTCCGCACGCTATTGCGGAGTTCGGCTAGCAATCGCATGCGGAAAAAACCCAAAAGTTGACATAATAGTATATTAAAGTATAAGTGAATATTAAGGTCTTTGAAACAAGTGTTTTAAAGACCAATTATCCACGAATACTTTACGCTATTTTTTTTTATTGGTGCAAATTATAAATACTGGTCTATAACTACTACAACAACAAGAAATGGAAATCATAGATGTAAATAAGAACTTGCGTTGTCATGGAAATAGGAAAAGCATAAACTAATTTGTATTTTGATGGAAGTTCAACCTCATTGAGTTCTGTGAATTTCAATAAATACCATTTCCCAAGATTTAAGAAATCGAAATATTAATATTCCAAACAATACCAACGGCACTTTCCATTTTAATTTATAAATTTGACATTGTCCTGTCAGATGAATAATAGAAAAATTATCAATTAGACATGATTAATACCATAGATTTAGACTTCGTTTCTCGAATTGTTTATGTTGCCACGGTAACTTTAAAACACGCGCGTGTTTTAAAGTTCGATTCAAACACGCTGAAGCGTGCTTTAAATAGGTAAAATGGTTCACCAATAAAAAAACAAACATTTAAAGGGTTCAATGAAACTCAAAGTCAGACCACAATATATTTAATGTCCAGTGGGACTCAAAACTTGCAACTAGTTTCGGTAACAATTACCATCAACAGGCTGTAACAAATAGAAAATGGTACCATATTGTAAAGATCTAAAGAGGCAATGAAATTGATGTAACAAAGTTGCGATCAAATAATATTTTACAATCAAGTTAAATAATTATAAAGAAAAGTAATCTGAAATAATGAATATGTACCATAAATAAGACAAAAGTTATGAAAAGCTAAATATTACAAATTTTTTTAAATAAATTGGAAAAGTTACCCGTATAAAACTTGAAACTGGAAAAGTAAGAACATCATTATCATTAGTTCATCAAGTAGTAATCTTTAACGAAGTGAAAGTACTTAATTAAAATTGTGGAATGAAAAAATCAAATTAAGAGTAGAAGAGAAGAAAGTGGGGAACTAGTTTTCTCACGAGAAAACCTTAAGCACTTGAAAACATATGAAAACATCAACTTATGATGTAAAATTCAAATTCAAGTAGAAAGTAATGTTCAATTTAATGTTGGTGCCTAAAGATGCAAAAATGCATTTTACCTTGTAGGAATACGTGGAAAATGTCAAAATATATATCAATTTGGTGAAATTTCTTCAATTCAGTTTAGTTAGGAAGTAGTTTAAATACAAATTCGGCATATTTAACCACAAAGTTTGTGGTTACCTATCGTAGGATTAAAATAATGAAATCTCGGCAACCGCTGTCTGTGAAAGTGGCGGTCCTGCAGAGACATTAATTACATCCGTAGTCGGATCACGTAAATAAATAGCGGCTTCCTTCATCTCATTATCATTCTTGTTGACGGTAGGTAGAGTCGACTCCAATC
Source organism: Galerucella calmariensis (assembly GCA_910591675.1). Lineage (NCBI taxonomy): Eukaryota > Metazoa > Arthropoda > Insecta > Coleoptera > Chrysomelidae > Galerucella > Galerucella calmariensis. Next base: position 102,319 of record CAJUYG010000777.1, read on the forward strand.
AGCGTCCTTCAATAACATATTATCACCAAAAAAACTAATTTTTTTATGACGCACGAAACATTTTCTTTTCTATTGACTTGGGGATATGAAATGACTTTTCGAAGATTAATTTCCCATTGTCAAAATATGAAGTTGTCCTGTGGGGTCCTTTTGAGTGAAGGCTCATTTTCTGTACAGTTAGACGACCCGTTTTGTTGGCAATATCGCTTATATATGGCAGGGCGATATATAATATACTTCATCTTTTATTTATATAAGAGATCCTTTTATTGTATCATAGCTGACGGGGATTAATTTGGTCTCGAGTAGCAAAAGTCGGAGGCGGATTCGGAAATAAATTATTATTTTATTTATTGCGAGAATAAAGTGATTAACAAATATTTGTACTCGTCTTTGAATACGAAAAATACAGATGTGTATTATCATTACAGGAATGGAAAACTGTGGAAATTTTCAGGAAAATTAAATTTGTCTAGCAACAAAAAAGGTGTCCGCATAAGAGCGAAAGGTAGCTTTTCGTCGGTGAGCATTAGACATGGGAACTATTTAGATGAGATAAATTAACTCCAATGTTAAAATGTCATATACCTGGAAATTTGATTGTCACTTTGACATCGATAAAAAAGGTGCATCCTTTTTTATCGCGATAAAAACTCCTCTTCCTCAATATCTAGTAAGCGGACGTCACTTTTACACAATGACAATGAGTCGCAAGTTTGGTTACTTATAATTTCACAGCAATTAAGTGTTGGAAAAACTGCAAAAACTGTCAAGAATTTTATTGTATTAATAAAGATAATTATTGTTTTTGTTCATCCATATATTCTGTAGTTTATTGTATTAATATAAAGATAATTATTGTTGTTGTTCATCCATATATTCTGTCGTTGATTTATCTTGCCAAAAACACTCAAACTTTTCTTTTATCGGATAAATTTATCTTCAACTCAAAGTTTTGCCAATAACTAAATTTGCTCGAAAAACTGACATTATATGAAATCGCTTCACCTTCGGTGTCGCGATTTTATCATGTCAGGTTTTCTCGTGAAATTAGTGATTTGCAAAACAGTTTCGGTGCAAAGAGAAATTTATCAGATAAAAAAAAGCTCTTGTGTTTTTACTGTTGATAAATTAACTCCAATGTTAAAATGTCATATACCTGGAAATTTTATTATCACTTTGACATCGATAAAAAAGGTGCATCCTTTTTTATCGGATAAAAACTTCTTCTCCTCAATATCTAGTAAGCGGACGTCACTTTTACACAATGACAATAAGTCGCAAGTTTGGTTACTTATAATTTCATTTCATTGTTCATCCATATATTCTGTCGTTAATTTATCTTGCCAAAAAACACTCGAGCTTTTCTTCTATCAGATAAATTTCTCTTTAACTCAAAGTTTTGTCAATCACTAAATTTGCTCGAAAAACTGACATTAGATAAAATCGCTCCACCTTTGGTGTCGCGATTTTATCATTTCAGTTTCTCTCGTTAAATTAGTGATTGGCAAAACTGTTTCGTTGCAAAAAAAAATTTATCCGATATAAAAAAGCTCTTGTGTTTTTACTGTTGATAAAAATTGAGAAGATAACTGCAAAAAAAAATTTACTGAGGAAGTAATTTGAATCGGCCACTCAATTGGGCCCCTTCTTTCAATCCACCTATTTGGAAATACTTCGTTAAGCTAGGTCCTTACATTTTAAGCAAAATGTGGTGGTGTCCCATATCGTTGAAACCACATCCGTTGGTCAAATAAGTTGGGATCCGAATAAGTTCCAATGATGCCAGCCAAGACGTTGTTTTTTGAAGCTTTTGGGTATGACATTCTCGCATCCAAAGGGGATTTTCGTCAGCCCGATAGCATCAGTTCTGTCGATTAACCTGCCCATGTAATGTCAACGAAGCCTCATCAGAAAACAATACCCATTCGAAAGCAATTTGTCTACCACCGAAAAAAACTCTAATTCGTTTGCAAAATTCGAGCTTACGATCAGAATCATCTTCGTTAAACTCCTGTAGGCTTTGCATCTTACATGGGTGCTTTTTGGCTTCTTTGAGAATTTTTAAAACGCTTGTGTGACTGACACCATCTGGAGTAACAGGATCATCTTCAACTTCCAACAATATTTTCAACTGGGGTTTTTCGTCGACTTTTGAAAGCTTTTGTCAAGGAGCAGCTCTCATATCGGGTTTCAATTTTGCTAATCGTACTTCGATTAATTTTAGGCATTTCTGGATGAAGTTCAGTGAACAAACAAGTGTCTCCAGTCTGTGTTCGACTTTTGTCCCCATATCCGATCATCGTTAAAATTTCGATACGATGCGTCTCGGTTAAATAGGGCATTTTCTTATTTTTCGTGTTTAATTTACACGTTGAAATGCAAACAAGACAAATCAATCACATTCAGTTCGAATTGACCGAAAAACTATCGAGCAGGTTTTTTGGGGTTATCAAGTGAGAAAAAATGTATCCATACATTAAAGTAATTTCAGTAAATATTTGCTTATTCCATTTTTTTCTGACACATTGCTTATAAAAATAACAAAAAAAAATGGAGTTGTATCTGCAATTGGAAAAGCTTTCAAATGGAAAATTAATCAACCTACCCTTCCATTAAAAAAAAGTTGGGGGTGTCTGCAACTCCCCAGATAATTAGAAAGATAAACAAATCTCTTTGTAATATGCCATATTGAAAATAAAAATTGTTTCAGGAATTTTGCTATTAACTTTTATTTATCAGGTCACAGAATATTTTCCAGTTAGACTTTCCACTCTGTATTATACACAATACAATCCATTTATGATTATACTTTTTTTTAAATTGTCTCGTTTTACTTTCCCCCGAAATGTTTATACTTATTTCATATTAGGATCACGTCCGTTTCATATTAGGACCGTAAAAAGATAAATATTTTTCGGGGGTAATATCCCTAGTGCATTTAATTTTTCCACAGAAAAAATTAGATGCACGAGGGATTTTTGGTTAGATTATTTCCTGAGTTAAATAAACATTTTATTTCAATACAACCTTTTTTTAAATTAAAATAGTAAGAACAATAATTAATAAGAACACTATAACTTTCAAGCTAGGAAAGGTAATTACTTCAAACTCATTTTAAATTACAATTAATATAAAAATTACAATTATTGTAGGTTACATAAGTCTTGTTAGCCATATCGGTTGAATTGTTTTTAATCATCATGTTTGTAGTAGCACTTGCATGAAATTTTTTCGATTCTTTTTTCCGGAAAAACTGCTGACAGCTAAATTGACAGTTGCTAAGTAATTTTTCTACTTAAAATTTATATTTGACATTCCAATTCTTGATGGCGATTGGTCAAAATTGATACTAAGGAAATAATCATGAAAAAAACTATGGATACTCTAAAAATACGAGGGTCGTTTTTTCTTCAACCTCCGATCGCATAGTACGAAGGCGAAGAAACTAGTGTGCGTAGTAGGCGACTGCGCATTTTCTCTTCAATACATTCTGTCTCTGGCGAGACCAACACGCTATTTTCTGTTGAGCTGTAGTCAGGTAAAAATGACTGTCACTATTGATTCTCCCGCCAAGTGTTATTCGTTCCTTGCAAGCAGAAGGTAACAGTGCTGAGAAAATTCATCGCTCGAGTGTATGAGTGATGGTGTTGTTCGTCAATGGTGTCGAGAGTTTAAAGATGGCTGAACTGATGTTCATGATGAAGGGGGTCAAGGTCAAGACTTGGTCAATTTATTAATAATCGAGGGTTCACCAAAAGTGAACCTTCGAAATTACGGTGAAATTTCCAGAAGTTCCAAGATCCACCCTCTATTCTGTAGTGACTGAACAATTGCGCTATAGAGAAGTTTGTGCTCGCTTGGGACCAAAAAGGTGTACTCCTTGTGGATTTTATGCAGCCGGGAACAACAATCAATGCAGATTATTATTGAGAAACTTCGCGACACTTACGGAGAGCTATTCAAAGCAAACGAAGAGGCATGCTGACTCCTGGAATTGTTCTGATCCTTGACAATGTCCGTCCTCACAGCGCGCAAGTAACCCAACGGCTACTTCAGCAATTTCAATGGGACATTTTTGAACACGCAGCATATAGTCCCGACAAAGCGCCAAGTGACTTCAATCTCTTTCCTGAACTGAAGCAGTGGCAAATGACTTGGAACTCAGAAACACTGTACAACTCACTCCCAATCATTAGCGGCAACATTTTATGAGGAGGGTATGGCAAAGCTTGTTCACAGATATGATAAATGTCTCAATCGTCAAGGTGATTATGTAAAGAAGTAGTGTGCATTGTACATTACTTCTGATAACAAAATCTTTCCTTATATTCACCCGTCTTTTCTTCATAGCCTATCGGAGGTTGAAAAAAAAACCGTCGAATAAGAGGCAAGATAAATTGATGATAGACCGTCCAAATGGGAATAGGTTTTTTGTTAATTTTAGACAAAACCCAACTCATAAAATTCTGTCAGACCCGAGCGATTCATATTTGCATTTAATGAGTTTGATAATTAAATATAAGCTTCCTTTTACGGATATTATATCAAACATAAATATTGAGAACTCCATTTAATAGCTACATTATAAACTGAAACAACATATTGTAGTTTTCTATATTAATAAAATCTCTCGTAAAATTCGAAAGCAGTAAAACTTCACTTTTCATCCTCCGTCCTAATCTTATAGCCTTAATAAAATAACCTATAAAAGAAAAGGATGAGTCACGCATATTACGATTCAACCAGATTCAACTACCTACAAAATATAAGGTCCTAGGGACGTATGTTTGAAAAAGGATTCGTTCATATATAACAATTTGTTTTCCGTTTCACTGAGATATTCTAAATGGCAGTGGCATTTTTCGTTAGTCAAAAGTATGGATAATATCAATCCTGTAGATTCTGTCTTGAAATATTTACTTATTGTCTTTTAGAAAGACCGAAATAATTGGCAAGTGGAAATTGACAAGCACTATTCTCTATAAAATAGATAACTATTTGTAGTCAAAATATCCTCCAGGTGTTGAATACCTCACTTGGAGCTTAATTCTTCCCCGAAGTGTTTCAATTGTTTTCAACAGTGCTAACTTTTTTTCTTGGAGATTCATTATTTCCCGAAGTAGAGTATTATATTTGAAGATCATTATTACTCAGTGTTAAATATCTTCCTTGTAGCTTGGAGAGTCTTATCTGGAAATAAGGTTTGCTCCAGTGTTGAATTTTTGGTTGGGTGTTTTTTTTGGAGATGTGTTTTCAATGGGTGTTCACTACCGGAGGATGACCACAGGAACGAGTAGCTTCCCCATTAATGTGGAGTCTGACGGTTGACGGACTCCTGGGTGGTTTGACAGACCTCGGAATATCCTATGGATATGCCGATGATATTGTCATAACAGCCAGGGGGAAATTCGAAAACACCCATCAATCCCACTAAAACCATCTTGATAGCCTTTACTTAGAAAAGAAAACTCAACCTCAAAACCATAAAATTTGATTGGAACGAGATTGAATGGAAACCAGAAGTCAAGTATCTAGGTTTGACTCTAGACAGTAAACTCCTGTGGAACAAACACGAAAAGGAACTTACATACAAGGCAAAAATGGCTCTAATGGCGTGCAGGAATCTGGCAGGGAGAAACTGGGGCTGTAACCCAAAAATCCCAAGCTGGATGTACACTGCCATAGTGAGACCAATGATCACTTATTGGGCCATTGCGTGGAGTAGTAGAACTAGCCTATTGACGACGAGAGAAAACCTCTTCAAAATTCAAAGACTAGCTTGTATACATATGCATTACAGGAAGGAGCAAGGAGAACATACCCAACGACAGCCATGAAAGTGATTCTCAACCTCACGCCTCTACATATGGTGGTGAAAATTGTTGCAGAAAGAACAAGATACAGACTTAGTAGTGAGGGGATCATTTAAAAAAAACACCTTCTCACTTCTTAGAAATCATACAACCTGGGACATGCCACAAGACGGTATGATGAAAAAGTATAACTTTTTAGAGAAATTTGTAACGGAATTAAGCAACAAGAAGGAATGGGATCCAAATACCATTACCAGACTTGGAAAGAATGCCATTCAATGGTACCCAGACGGCTCAACAGCAATAGGAGGGACTGGGCCAGAAACCAAACACTCTGTAAGCTTGGGAAAAACGCCAAATATATTTCAAGGGGAAATCCACGCCATAAGAAAGTGCGCCCAGTTCAATATTGATAAAGGATACAGAAGACAAAGAATTACCACAATGTCGGATAGTCAAGCGGCCATTGGAGCCATGAACTAATCAGTTTTAAAATGGTGTGGGAATGACTAGACAAACTCAATAAACTAGACGAGAACAATTCAGTTACCTTACTATGGATTCCAGGACACACTGGAATAGAAGGAAATGAAATAGCAAATGAACTAAAGAGGAGGACTGGTATACCTTTCTGGGGGCCTGAACCCTCTTGCGGAATCAGCCCTAATGGAAGAAATAGGTAGAGCCGAGAAAAAGAGAAGATCTTACGATTGGAAAGATCTAGAAGGGCTTATACAATCAAAGATCCTCCTTGGTGACTACAACCTGTTGGGATCAAATGAATCCATAAGTCAAAGTAAAACTGCGATAAGAGTTTTAACAGGGATCCTAACAGGACATTGTCGCCTGAATGGGCACCTGAAAAAGCTCAAAATAGTGGAGGAAGAAGAATGTAGATTTTGTGGCATGGAAGAAAAAACCTCTATCCACATACTTTCCAACTGCACAACACTTCTGAATCCTAGAGCACAGCACTTGGGAGATTACTGGATAGAGGAGGAACATTCATCTAAGTTAAAGCCTACAGATATCCTAGAACTCCTCCAAGAAATGGGACTGAAGGAGCTACTAGTTTCTGACCTAAGGACTAACCTCAAGGAAATGCTTCACAGCCCGACCGAGATAAACAAAGTCTTGCAGTATTTAAAAGCTACTCATGCATTTCTACTATAAAATCTAATTTAAAAATAGTATCATTTGTTATTCAACTCATCTAAATATTTTTAACTATTCCTCTCTGTTCCAATGACCAATGCTGTCGAGGCACGTTAAGCTAACATAAAAAAATGTTGCGTTTCTATTTTTTCTCTGTAAGAAATGAAATTTGTGGCACCCGTATATTCGATTTTCGTTCTGGTTTTGTTATTGCAAATTATTCAGGTCAGTTCATTAAGATCCTACGAAAAAAAAAACAGTTAACTCAACAATTTAACAACTTTCCACCATACCTAAGCTTCATTCGATCATTCAATTTTTGATGTGCAAAGAAGTGCTAGTTCCAACGCATCATATCGAAATGAAATGAGGAGAGCTGGGAATCAAGTTCATCCCTTAAGTACTATCGTGTTTTTAAGTTACACATCTACTAGGATAGGGTAAGACCAAACCCCCAATATGACATCAAACAAACAATACGGATTAGTATGGGGTTAAATATTCTACACTCATCACAAACCTAACTAAGCCTAGGTTATAGGTGAATCTCACCACTACGTTTTGCCAGAGTCTATTGTGGTTCACATTTTTTTATATTTCACCAAACAAATTCAGCTTCTTTAGAAATTTGATTAGTTTATTTTGTGTATGAAATATTGGTCAAGAGCGAGAGAAAGACCCTAACAAACACCAGAAAACTGATTCTCAAGGTCGCGGAGGTTCATAGCATGGTACTGAGAAACACCGTCAATGCCTATGGGTACTGCCGAAACAGTGACCTCAACAGAATTTGAAGATAGACACTGTTAGTCAGACGATTACCAAGTTTACCAAATGTCACGAAGAACATTTCTTGAACTACGCCAATGTTCAGTTCCTCCACAACACCAACCTGCTGAGAAGATTAAAGAGAAATGAGTTAGTTGATTGTGTTGCCACAATTGATCAGTTTCAAATTTAAACCCTGCTGTCATCAATAATTTCTTAAAATATCTCCTTGATCACCCAATTCCACGATTTTCACTTTCTGCCTTTCATGTATATTTATCAAATCTCCAAAGCACACGCGTCGGCACAAAATCGACAAATTCCACTTTGGGAGGTTCTCAATAAACCTTATTAGTATCAGTAATAATTTACATTTATTACCGATGCCATGTGATTTTGTTATCTGCCCGAGCACATGCCTAACCAAACATCATGTATATACAAAATATAGCTTGTTACCCTTGAGAAATGGGGTGAATTTAATTCCGAAGATACCGTCACTTATATGAGGTGATTCATCAAAAAATGTAAACGTTACGTTAAATTTCTCGAACCACCCTTCACAGAGTTAATTTTAAATTACAACAAATGTTGACGTCTAGATGTATACAAAGGCAAAATGAAATATGTACGATGCAGTAGCTATATTTACTTTTCTAGAATGAATTGTTTGTGATTACGTAACAATAGGGTGGCAAAGCGGGTAAAATGCCACAGGCGTCTGGTATGAGGACGAACCTAAAAGACCGGTAGCCCAAGACAAGTGTAGGCTTCATTATTTTAAATAGAAACAAATGGCTTATTGTATTTCGGCCATAGAGTAATAAATAAGGGAGATGTTAAACGTGTAGAGTTCTGTGGCACAAAGTTACCACTAGCGCCTACCTTGGCTACCGGTATGAACTAGCATTCTAGACGCGCGCTTTTAGAATTTGCAAGCTTTCAGCATGCGCGTAATGTTGTACCTTCAAGTCAAGTCTTCAAAGACTAAGAAATAACATTATTGTGCTAAATCATTCAGCTGAAAATTACGGTAGGAGAATGAAAAACCCTTTGCAAGTGATAAAATGTTATCAATTCAACATTTTTCATACAATGAAATATCCAAAATAACATACAAAAACAGTCAATACCTAAATCTGAATTGGGATGGAAATTGAACTAAGTATAGAAAGGAAGTGCAAATTTTGTCAATCTGAATGAGTAAGTTAAATTATTTTTAAGGGAGTGATCTTCAAGCAAATAACACCTTTTATTTTTAATAAGTGAGGTTCATTGTTTCAAACTATTTATGAATTTGTTCAATATCTAGATCTGGAAGCTTGAAACTTCTTGAATGTATAATTTTTTAGTTATTCAATTGACGTACCCCTTTGAACAATTTGGCATCTTGAAGCACACACCAATATTACAGAGCAAGCACACAAATACAGTGTTCAAAATATTAAAGCACTTTTTTTCACATGAGTACTATAGTATGTACAAAAAGTACGAGGAGTAATAAACCCTAATTAAGTATGCAAAACCTTTACAGGGAGCACCATGAAATTTTTGATAAATCTCTTACTTTAAATTACATTTCTTCCGTAAATCTAAAAACCAGGTAGATCGACCCCGTATTTGTTTCAGTTGTAGCAAAGTTTAGGGTTTCTTCATTGTTAAAGGATTAGCAGATGAGCAATAACGCAATGCAGTGGTGTGTATTTTGGGAAAAAAATACGTTTTAAATTATAATATAATAAAAAATGAAAAGAAATAATTATAGGAATACATTTATTACTTACATTTTATTCTATATCCGACTCGGAAGAGGAAGAATCGTTGTTGACATTAATAATAATAGGGTCGATTAAATCATCACAAATTTTGTCAATTTTCCACATATTTGCCTCTACTTTGATAACATGCTCGATACAGTTTGACCAATTTTCCTTACTAACATGACTTACAGCACTCTCAAACAATTTCACAACATCGTTTATTTTAAAAGTAGTATTTTTTTTTTCCAACTTCCCCCCTTACCTGAGCCCATATTAATTCTATGGGATTAAGTTCACAATGATAAGGGGGAAGTCGAAGAACTGATATACCACGAGAAGAAGCCATTTCTTCTACAATGTAGGTTTTGTATTTATTCTTGTTCATTTTTGCAATTCTGTAAAGTTCTTTCCTTAGTGGATCTTTTGGAAATTTTTCGAAATAAGCCACTCCAAAAGCTCTGCTTTACGCCAACGACTTGTGGGCAATGCTTCTCGTAACCATGAATGGTAACTTGCGTTGTCCATAACAATAACAGCCCCTTTTGGAATCAGATCCAACATTTGAACAAACCATTCCTCGAAGACATCCCCATTCATATCTTCGTGATAGTCCCCCGTGCGTTTTGAAATAAAAGTTAATAATCCACCATCAACAAAACCTTCAGAACTTCCAACATGGACAATGATAAGTCTTTTTCCTTTTCCAGATGGTGGCTGCAAACCTAACGACAAACCTTCCACGAATGCCTGCCTTCCGCTTTTAATGTTTTCATCTTGCCAAGATTTGGAAACTGTATATCCAGCATTTATCCATGTTTCGTCCAAGTAGAAGATTTTCAAATCTTGTTCTCTGGCATGTCGAATGCTTCTTAAATAGTCTCTTCTCCAAAAAACTATTTCCGGTTTATCTATCAAGAGAGATTTTCTATTATGTTTTGTATATCTGAAACCCACATCTTTCAAAAGTTTGCATAATGATTTAGCAACACACAACATAGCAGCCGTTAATTCCACAATATCATCAACACTTGCACTTGGATCCTTGTTTTTCAATGATATATAACAATTCAATATCAGAGTTTTTTCATTTAAAGATAATGGACCTGTTTTTGGTCGTTTAGATGGTCCTTGGCTTATCGACATTGTTTGGTACTTGCACAATTGACATTCAACAAATGTTTTAAATATATTCCAACTGTTTACAATATTATGAAAACCATACAACTTCATACAACTTTACTCAAAGAACTAATACTAAGTACTGATTTAATGTACCTACTTTCTTTTAAAATAATATTCCCGATAATGTTTCTAAGAAAACTGGGTTGTTCAATACAAAATGTACCTTACGGTATACCCTCTTAAAATATATTTTGGTACGTCTATGAAATCTACTTATATGAATGATTTATCACTCCTTGTCCTTTCTATATAGACTATAGGTTCCTACAATTACATTGATATACAGTATGCGAAAACTATTTCAAGTCCATTCCATTTACACAAGTACGACAAGGAAAATATGAGAAAAACTGCTTGAAAGAGAGAGAAGAATAATTGTGGGCGTATCTAGTTCATCCGAGGTTCATCCATTCAGCTCTCGTCATTCTTCCAGCCTCGCATGAACTACATACGCCCACAATTATTCTTCTCTCTTTTTCAAGCAGTTTTTCTCATATTTTTCTTGTCGTACTTGTGTAAATGGAATGGACTCGAAAGAGTTTTCGCATACTGTATATATCTATAATACATATTATCTTGGTTTGGGTCACAAATTGTTGGTAAACCTCCGTTCTTGTCTGCAAAAAAAACTATAATATGAAAAATAATGTCATTATTTTACGAAAACCCTACCTCAAACGTTAAGGGTGAAAATTTTTTCAACTTACCCATGATAAGTGATGATAAATGCTGTAATGATGGTAGGTACCAATGATAAAGATAATTAATTTATTTGCAGATAGTGCAATGAGTAGATTGAATAAAAATAAATTCAAAAATGGAAACGACTAACCTCAAATTAAAATAATACTAAAAATGAAATTTTGTGTAGAGGGGTTTGTTAGTTCAGTTAGTTGCTGTAAAGCGCCATGCGCAGCTGGCTGCGCACAAACTTTGTTCCATTTCTTTCCATATAATTTAAAACCTCTCTTATTTATTACTCTATGATTTCGGCTCATGTTCTTGAACCACCTAGTCCAGCAGCTTTGTCCCCTGTATCAATTTGTACAAGTTCTTAGCTAGGTAATGGTTTTGCTGAACAGAACTTTACCTATGCTCTCAATTGTCATTTAATAGATAGTGTTGGTAGTACACATCTATATCCTATAAAATTGTGCACAGGACTTAGATGGACTGGTTATGCCATTTGTGGTAAACAAGAAATCTGAAGATGAAAAAGTCAATTTTTTGTGGTTAATTATTTTTCTAATACTCAAGTAGGCCATTTTTAATCACAGTTAATCTGGAGAGAACATAATATTGATTTAAACGTCACGCCAGTTTTCGTATTAGATTAACGATAATATTTATATCTTCAGATATGTCTCGAGTCTGCTAGACCATAAATCAAAAACTCTTTTGTAAAGTTCGAGGCACAATAGCAGCAACTCTTGTCGATAAAGTTCTTTTTTCGAGGTTGTTATTGAAACATTTTAATAAACTGAATCCAGAAAAAAAAACCCGGCTGGCTTCTTAATGATCCATTGGAGTTATCGAACTTCGTTGTATAATTTTAAGTGAAAAATAAAGTGAAGCTAAAACAAAAAATGAGAAAATATAGTCGCAGTCACTTTTTAAATGTTTTTCATTTTTATTTTTTCATTTTCGACGGAAAAAAAACTACCAGGACAGATTATTATAATATACAGTATGTACTGTATTTGTATATAAGTTTTTTCCTTTTATATTAAGTGTAATTCCACATATCATCCAAACGGTACGTTTTTCAAGTGTCAGTATCAAAATTCAACTTCACGCATATCAATCACTTTGTGAAAGATAGGAAATGAACAAACCTAACATGTACACATTTTCACAATGGCATTTAAAGGTTCACGATTCGTTCGCATCAATGAATATCACGCAAGAATTGGTAACTTAGGCCAGTACCCTTACACACAAGAATTGTATATAAGGTTGCAAATAATTGCACAGTATTAATATTTTTGGGATTGATGATTGGATTGAGACCTGATTAGATCACCTATAATGTTTCTATATTGGGACAATTGCTTTTTTATTCCACCTGGAGATCTTTCATTAAAGATAATAGCCCTCGGCCTGCGGCCTTGGGCTATTATCAAGCAACACGCTTTCAGCATTCTCTATGACAAAATTATCTCGGTATTATCAAGATCCTAGGGGTATTACTACTGACAATACATAATAAAACTATAATGTCATTACAATACGCAATTATTCTAGGGACTTTGATTTTAAAAGATCCTACCTGGAAAACTTCATTACTGGTAAGTATCTAAAGTTTCAAAATACCTAGATATTTCAATAGGGCAATAATTATATGATTCTCTCTATCATTTTAATATTTTTAATATAACACATTCGACAAAATTATTTATTCTGTTTAATTTAAAAAGTATAACATCATTTAAAAAATTACTGAAAATTCTGGAACAATAATAGCATTAATGAGTACTTAGTCGATACTATCAAATGATTGGGGTTTAAATAAATCAGATTTTTTTGTACCGATGGGGGCTTAGAGATACTTGGTATCTCATTCTTCATCATCAGAAGAATCCCATTCCGAATCACTGTCTCTTAAAGTGATGACAAATTTTTCCATATTATTTTCGATTGTTACTTCTTGAACCAAAAAAAAACAATGCAACAGTGTGGAAATATCGAGCTGCCCACTGCATAACGTCTATGGCACGATTAGCTCTGTTGGATACCCACTTTCAAATTTTTTACGGCGCATCGTCACCTCATTTCACGAGATACCGGTTGGAGTGTAGCTGTAGTGGTCTAATTAAGCAAAAAATAATTTTAAAACAAAATCAGGACTCAATAATTCAATTTTTAAAAAGAGTATGATTGGAATAGAGATGACTGGAAAAGTAACTTCAATTGATTATTGTTTATCTCGCCTCCCCTATCGTCATCAACTGAGAGTTTTTAAAATAAATCATCATAACAATAGATCTCGCTGAAAAGAATTTAACTAGACATTAAAAAAAAATTTCCAAAAAATAAATCGAAAGAACCGTAATGAATCAACGAAGGTCGTTTGAAAGCCAAAAACGATGCGAAAAAGAAAATACGGCCTCAATTTACGTCAAAAGGAAATGAAAGAATATTTTTCCCGTCATCGGCAATGAAGTTATTTCATAAATGAAGACGTAATAAATTAAAGAGTTTTCAATAACGTGACATTTTCCGCAGAGTTGTTGATAGCTCATATCGGTTATATTAGGAAGGGTGCGTCAGTCTGACAGTATATACAGACCAAAGGTTGCGAGACTAAAAGTTTTTCCAGTGTAGTACGCAGAAATATTTCGTTGTGGATATTTTAGTATATTATGCAATGCACATTTAAATGAGTAATGAGTACGAGTGTCTCAATAGACGTTAAATGCTAGATGTATACTTTATATTCTCTAATTTCATACTTTAATTTTATCATTGATAATTGATCTGACAGGAGTAGTTTGTAACGTCAAATCTTTTATTCAACCAATATTTAACAATTTCAAATTTATAAATTAAAATGGAAAGTGCCGTTGGTATTGCTTGAAATATTAATATTTCGATTTTTCAAATCTTAGGAAATGGTATTTAAATTAATACTATTGACATTCACAGAACTCAATTAGGTTGAACTTCCATCAAATTACAAATTAGTTGATGTTTTTCTCATTTCCATGACAACGCAAGGTATACTTCATATACGTAACTAATTCAACCATTTGACAAGATTTCCATTTCTTGTTGTTGTAGTAGTTATAGATCAGTATTTATAATTTCTAAGTGCACCAATAAAAAAAATAGCGTAAAGTATTCGTGGATAACTGGTCTTTGAAACTCTTGCTCTATTTCGGCTTCGCCGTCGTGCTCGAAAAATCGCGCGTGTTTTAAAGACCTAAATATCCACTCATACTTTAATATACTATTCCTTCCCATTTTTGATCTTCAAACGATTGGTGAGGTGGGCGAAAATAATTTTTTTCACCACAATTTTCTAGTATACTTGAAACAAAAAGGACCTTACGAGATTTTGTTCATACATACAAACTAGGGCCGGATGCTCCCGTGTTCCATTTTCCGTCCGTCGTGCGCATGACGTCACTCAAGACCTTTTTTGTATTGCTGAGATAGCAGTTTTGTATGTTTTTCTCTATTTACTCGTTTATTTAATTAGTTACAAAAAAAACTGTAGATACGAATTATGTTCCAAATGAGCTGTTCTATACCCTGATGACATAAAAGTTTTGAAATTTGTAATACTTATCGCTCAAAACTCTTTTTTAACACTGTGAAATTTCTCTTCGAAGTATTAAAACGCGATTTTCATGAAAACGTTGCAAGATAGAGTAAACTGATAGAGGAACTAATTTGTAGAGCACAAAATTTACTACAACACTAGTCTAGGAGGGGAATGCGAGATTGAATAAAAACGCGAAAACACTTTATAAAAAGAGGACTTTTATTCATGCAGTTTTTACACAGGCATATTTCTTCATTTAAATAGTTTCAAAATAGTGAATACCAGATTTCAAGATCAAATTTCATTTCCTACATATCACGTATTCTACATTTTATTAATATTTAATAATTAACAACTCACTCATTCTTTTTCTTATTTGTTGGGAATTAAATCACAATATGTTTTTGTATTTTTTATTTCGACGTTTCGGTAGCGTTCCAGCTACCGTTGACAAGATGAATTCAATTTTTAAACAAATTTTGGTCCCTATCAGACACAACGAAAAAATTTGACAACTACACAATCAATAATATTTTGATCTTTGTTGTCAAATTCAAGGTTCATTCACAGTAGATCATATCTCTGGTAAATCGAAAAATATTTCATTTTATGACATTGTAACAATATGATAGTCTACTGGGAATGGGATCCAGTGAAGTGCACGTTCCAGGAACGGTTTTATTGGGATAGCGCTTTTTTGCTTATTTCGAGAATGTTGTTAATAAAGCGCGTGTAAAGCCTGTGTAAAAACTGCATAAATAAAAGTCCTCTTTTTATAAAGTGTTTTCGCGTTTTTATTCAATCTCGCATTCTCCTCCTAGACTAGTGTTGTAGTAAATTTTGTGCTCTACAAATTAGTTCCTCTATTAGTTTACTCTATCTTGCACCGTTTTCATGAAAATCGCATTTTAGTACTTCGAAGAGAAATTTCACAATGTTAAAAAAGAGTTTTGAGTGATAAGTATTACAAATTTCAAAACTTTTATGTCATCAGGTTATAAAACAGATCATTTGGAACATAATTTGTATCTACAGTTTTTTTTGTAACTAATTAAATAAACGCGTAAATTGAGAAAACCATACAAAACTGCTATCTCAGCAATACAAAAAAGGTCTTGAGTGACGTCACGCGTCTTATTAGGGACCGCCCACTCATGCGCAGCATCCTATCTTCGGTGTGTTTATATCGTGATACAAACCGTCGTTTATTTCTCATGTTTGATTTCCGTTTCCTTTTTTTGTATAAATCATCATTCTTTAGTATTATCAATGGATTTACTTTTACAATTTTTCTGTGAAGAAAAATGAGAAGCGTTTGAATTTATCAATATTTTATATGGAAGAAGATTACGTCCGATTTGGGATTTTTACATAATAGTGGGCTGAATAAAATTCTACTTTTCCTTTCTCCAGAACTGCGAAGAGGATTTTATGTTTATTTTGTAAGCCCCAATGGTGAAAAACAAATTTCACGTTTTTTTTGGAAATTGAACGAAAATAAACTTGGTTAAAAAGGATAATATGGGTTCTCTTTGAAAGAATAATACATTTATTGGAAAATATCTCACTTTTTTTATAGACACTTCTATGGTATCCAAAAAATCCGAGCTCGATAGCATTTATATACAGTGCGTCCATGAAATAACGTGAAAATTATTAGCTAGAAAATCTTGGACATAATTACAAACGAATAACTTCCAAAAAACACTTAAACAGAATAGTTCCAACTGTCTAGATTTTGGTGGCTCTCCGATTACCTGAAAAAACTACAGAGAGGAATGAAAGATACTCTGGAAAATTTGTTTGGCAAACGTTCATCATTCAAATGAAAAAAAAAATACCAAGCTATATAGGCAAAATAACAAAAATATTCTCATATACGGTAATATCTTCCCTGAAGAAGTAGTTTGTCTTTGTGTGTAGAAAATGACATTTTTATTGGATTATTTCAGGAAACATTCAGCTTTATAGTAAGTTCGCATGTCAAAGCAATTTGTTTAAAACCTCAAGTTTAACTTTCCGAGCGGAGAGATTACGGATATTTTTATTTTGATTGCCGAGGAACAGCATTCAAATTGGGTTGTTTCCGAAATTTATTTCGGGGAAAGCCAACTCAACATGTACAAGAAATATTGATAGAATTTCGTCTTTCTACGGAGATTAAAAAAAACTATGCTTTCAGAGATGGAAGTTTATATGAAAATATTTTCCATTTCAGATTTCTTTCATGTCCAAAAAAACTATAAACGAGAGAAGAAAATTATTTTATTCCACAAACTCGCTACATTACACTCAATACTTAGTTCCCATAAAACCATAACTGATATGAAATAATAGGCCAGTCGGTATGGGTCATTTGAGACCAAAAGTACAAGTAATTAGCTTTACGGCTGATTTTTTTTCTCATAAGTACCTTGAAGTATGTAGACTAATATAAAAAAAATCACCAGTCTATCGATTTCCCTAGAAAAAAAAAATCAAATCTTTTTTTTTCGAAATTTTCCAATAATTCGCGCTGGGAGGAAGGTGGAGGAGAATAAAAAATACCACCGTGTAGGGGAAGTGTTTTGCAGTAAAAAATATCTCGTGCATTTTTTCGTCCGATCAATGGTTTGTCCGTGAAAAATTCAGTAAACTAAGTATGTGTTCCGCATCCGCGCGACTCTGCTGCACGGCGGAAAAAAATTTAAATATCCAATCAGAATTTTTTTTCAATCTTTGGTAAAAGTTAAGGCCAATTCTCACTTTCGTGCAAGCCACGTGCTCGGCACAGGCAAGGCACCGAATCGGCAAAATATCTTTTTCATTGATCATATGGATTTTGTGTGGTTAATTCACATTATGCCGGCAACGTCTCGGCAAGCGACGGCCTTTGCCCGCGGGGTTCTTCTCAAACAATATTTGCCGAGCATGTTCCGTGCAGGTTCAGACAAGTGTGAATACTTTACCGGCTTGGTAGTATTTGCGTTCCTAGGATTATAGAAGTTTAGTGGTCAGCATGTCGTCTCGTCAGAAGGACATTTTTTCATTGGAAGAAGATGAAATCGTTATCGAATATGTTAGAGAAAATGAAGCTATTTATGATTTCTCTAATAAAAGATACGCTGACAGTATGTATAAAAACACATTATGGAACACTCTTTCTTGAATTGTTCATTTCAAGTTCTACTTCATCTAGCATCAGAGCAATTTTTATTAACGTAGAAGTCGGGAACATCACTTTTCACAAAGCTGAAAACTACTAACCCACGGCAAGCCTATTGCAGTGTGAATTGCCTCAAAAAATCTTGCTCGCGCCGAGCATGTGCCTTGCCGTTGCCGATTCGGTTCCTGGCACGTCTAATGAGAAAGAGCCTTTAAGGTTGTCAATAATACATGAAAGGTGATAAATTAATTTTTACGTTTTCATTGGAAAAAGGTATGAAAAAAATTATATCTTAAAATTATATATTAATAATCTTTTATACCTTTTCACTATATACATTTTGTTCGTTGAATATTAATCTTTATACTACAGGAGTATCGAATTTCATTTTAAAAAAAAAGAAGATATATTCTTGATCTTAGAAGTTTCCCCAACATTTCTACGCAAACCCCGTTAAAATTACCCCAGTTTTATCAAAGTTACAGTATTTAATATACACATAGATTCAAAAGTTTTGCATCACCTTCTTCGGATGCGAAGGAATTTTTTTGCGCTAACAATTTTTTGTTGGCTTGTTTATCAATGATTACCATTTCAATATGTTCCATATTTTTTGCAATATACAGATGTTCACAGTTTTTTTTGTAAGATAACATTTTCAGTGCGATCATTTTAACATTCAAGGCATTTAATTTTTACGATTTTAAGTGCAAACATGAATCGTCAAGTCATAAGTGAGATTGACCGTGCAAGAATAGTGGCTTTAGCTGAAGAAGGTCATTCTCTAAGGTTCGTGGCAAACAGAGTTGGCGTTTGACAAAGCGATGTGTCTCGTGTATGGAACCGGTATCTCCAGACCAATTCTCTTCGTGATAGACCTAGAAGTGGGAGTTCAAGTATCGATCTCGACATTACGAAGACGAATACTTGCGACAGGTTTGAGGTGTCGCCGACCAATAAGAGTGCCCAGTCTACAACCTAAGCACAGAGTTCGCCGACTACAGTGGGCTCAAGAACACGCGGCCTTGCCTGAAGAATTTTGGAATTCGGTGTTTTTTCTCCGACGAGACAAGGATTTGTTTGGTACAAGATAGCCATCGAATACGTGTGTGGCGGGATCCAACGAGAGCTGCTCAGCTCGTCCCGTGCCTCCCTTCAGAGGAGGAAGTGCTATGTTTTGGGCTGGTATCATGTTAAATGATCGCACAGAATTAATTCATGTGGAGGGAACGATGACTGGTGATAGGTATCTCAGAGAGATTCTACATCCTCACGTGAGACTATGGCGCGCAGCTGTTGGCAATTCCTTCGTTTTTATGGACGATAACGCCCGACCTCATCGGACCAGAGCTGTGAATGAGTATCTTGAAACTGAAGGGATCAATCGTTTGAACTGGCCTACCCCATCTCCTGACATGAATCCCTTAGAACATGCTTGGGACATGCTTGGGACATGCTTGCCAGGTCAGTGGCAGCACGCAGAAACCCACCCAGGAGTGTACAAGAGCTTGTTCATGCAGCCCAAGAAGGATAGCGAAATATTCCTCAACAGAATATCAATAATTTGGTAAACAGCATGGGCAGGCGACTTCAAGCTTGCATAAATTCTAGAGGTGGAAATACTCTTTATTAAAAGTTCTCATGCAGGTTCATGGTTCATGGTTCATGGGGTGATGCAAAACTTTTGAATTTATGTGTATATATTTTCTTGTAAATTCAAGATTCTTAAAATTCACAAAATAATGAAAAGTGCCGTATTTCGTTATTAGGAAAAATTACTTATCCGTAAATTTTATCTATGGATCAGAACTCCTAAATAATAGTTTCCATCCTTCGAAAAATTGTTTCAATGCCACCTTATTATATAATATATTTTTTATTGAGATACTTGGTTTTTTATTAGAATATAATATTTATATTATATATGAGTAATTTGCTAAAAATAATTATGTGCTATAACAAAAAAATGTCTGACACTACCCTCTTCAAAACGCCGTATTACAATAATTTATATCTACATTATAACTGTACAATAGTTTATAAAGTACTCCGACGCGCGGATGCGGAAAACATACTTAGTTTACCGAATTTTTTCCGGACAAACCATTGCTCGGACGAAAGAAACGCAGGAAACATTTTTTGTTGCATAACACTTCTCCTACACGGTGGTATTTTTTATTTTTCTTTACCCTCCTTCCAGCGCGAAATATTGAAAAATTTCGGAAAAAAAAGTTCACAGTTCAATGTAAGCCAAACATCAATTTTTTGACTATTGAGGGGAAGTAAAAAGCATCCCTATGATATGATACCACCTCAGGAGCTCATGGAAGATGATTTTGATAGGAGAAAGTATTTTTGTGAACATATGATGCCAATGTTAGATAACAATGTGATCCAATTGGAGGATGTTTTGTTTTCTGATGAGAACACATTCACACTACACGGTAATGTTAATCGTCAAAATTGCCAAGGCTATCTTAAAGGAAGTCTTCAAGAATATCTTTCAGAAACAACTGAAGTCATCTCTACTTCACTGTCCACTTTTTCTGAAGAAGACATCACTGGAATACTTCCAGGATCTCTTTGCTGCCCACTCTTCCCAGAGGAGATAAATTAAGATAAGTGCCATAAATAAACAGGCTTCATTTTTTGTTCCTCTCCGCGAGCAGAATAAAATTTATGTTTAAAATTTTTCTGAATTCAATCGAATCCACCCGGCTATAATATAAGGGCTGTAGGGGATCGTGTCCGGGCTGAAGTAAGTTTTTAACTTTTTTAATATTTTTCTACCTTTAATTAATTCTACATGGTGTTTCTACCTTTCCCCCTCAGTTTCCATTTTATTTAAATTCATTTTTGTTCTTCCGTAGTGACGCCCTAAAGTTTCTTATATTCTGTCAACCCTCTGCATAACCACCCTTGAGAGGAGTCTCTTGTCGGGATTTGAATTAAGTGGAGATAAGTGAAGTTACAAAGGTTAAACGTTAAACAATACAGGATATTTCAGCTTTAAATTCAATACAGGACTTCGGTCCAAGCTGCGAACCCAATAAAAAGTTCAGTCATGCGGACTGCCGGAATTAGTGAAAACACAAATGAATCAACCACTTTCAAAAATTTTATCGTACGCCTATGGTAAGATGGAAGTTGTTAGAAGTAAGTTGTATGTTTTTAATTGCTTGATTACTTCGGTCCAAGTTGCCAACCCAAAAAGTTTCATGTTTTTTCACCACTGGGAAAGGGAAATTTTAGAACGAATATGTCATGTGAAGGTTCGTATTATTTGGAAATATTATGTAAACTGAGCTTCGGTTCTTTAAAATAATGGGTAGTTGCATCTAAATATCGATATTTGTGAAGTTGATGTCCGATTGGTAAAGATTAATACTCGTGCTCCTGATTTCACGTGTCAATAATATTTACCAATCAATATCGTCCTATCTTATCGGCCAGAATATACCAAGAACATTGATAATTTGCTATAATTTTGTCATAGATTTCGAAAGCATGTTGCTTGGTGAAAACCCGACACCGAAGGCGGAGGGTTGTTACCTCAAAGTAACATGCTTGAGAAAAGTTATGGCAAAATTATTGAAATTTATCAATATTCGAGGTTTATTCGGTAAGATAATTTTTTATGCAAATAAATACTTTGAGGAGTATCATCCTTCATTAATTGGTCGATTGAATAATCATTTTTGTTCCCAAATCTTGGAGCCGACATTTTTTATAACTGTCAGATTTACAAGTTAACTTATTCACAGAAAATATTTTTGAATTTGTAACTTTGTTACTAATTTTCCGATATCCTGTAGTATATATTTCAGTTTTTTTATTATTATTAAGATCACCCTCTTTCGTATCTAGTTGTTAAATTGGTGTATTAACAATTATTTTGGTATATGTTTATTAGTTTTAAAACATCTGGTGTATTGTACCTGTATGATTTACGATACCGTTCGCGCAAATTAGTCCGCGCATTTCTTAAAACTTCTAAGTAGTTTAAGACCTCCTGATTGGGGTCGAAAGAAAAATTGATAAAACAATGCAGCAAGACGAAATAGGGCTTTTAGCTTTGCTTCTGCTCTATTGCAACTTTCAACCGTTCTAGTGCCAGCTGTTGTTGTTATCCGACCGACCGTTTCCGGACACTGATTTTCGTGCACGAGGTAATTATGTTGTAAATAATTTTTTTCTGTTATAAATTCATACACACCTGACTTCTTTTAATTTAACATTGTCATTGATAGAATCTATTTTTGCTTATCGCTGGCTTAATTGTAGTGAAAGTTTTCTGCGTATTTGTGTACAATTCCGAAATAAAATTTTTCTTGTTGGCTTCACTTTTTGGGAAAAGAGATATATTTGAGAAATTTCAAGGGTTGTCGCTGCCAGGGTAGGTCGATTCTTGGGAGGTTCTCAAAGTATTTCGTTGAAACCCGACTGCCGCCGTTTATCTGACGAGAAAATATTTTCAAGAATCTCAAAGGCTGATCGCTGGCTGAGCAGGATGAGTGGCTCTGAAAATATTGAAAAGAAACCCGACCGAAGGAAACAATTCGTTGGAATATGTTCAGATATTTGATCAAAGATAACTTGGAATAGTCTCGTACGTGCACGCTGCCTTAGCGGGTGCAAACCTTTCGAGGGTTTTCCAAGGCGTTGAGCGAAATAATCTCACGCGTGTTCGCTGCATAAGCAGGATCACAAAGGAGAGGTTTTCGGATTCTGTTGTCTAACTTTCTTTTGAGTAACTTATTTTAGCACCAACGGCCGTGGTAACGTCAATCTAAAAACAGGTTCCGATTACAGTGATAACCTGGAATAACAGGTACACGTACAGGTACGCTGCCAAAGCAGGTAAAACATTCGGGAGGTTTCCAGACGAGTTGATAAAATTTCCGTTTACTTGATTGTTCAAGAGAGTATCGGTAACCGAAGATAGTTTATAAATTACCTTTGCTTTGATTAAACCTGTACACAAATATTAAGAAACGCTTCGTTAGACCCCGCTAGTACCTTAATAACGCTTTCTTTTTGTATTTACCATCTGACCGCTAGTTGAGTTTCACGATTTTCACCTGCATCTAGACATGCTAGTGATGCCTTGCACCTCAGCTTGCTCGTATCTTGTAAAACGAATTAAAAGTTTTTTTGCTTGGTGTGGTTCTTTTTGGTTTGAGTAATAACGTAGTTAGTGATTGTAAATACTGTTTTGATTTTAATACCCATTTAGTTATTTTAAAATATAGCTTCTTGGTTCGTCTCTTTAAAATAAAGTATTTTGGAATAGAAATAAAATTTATAATTTCTTAAACAACTGGTAGTTTCATTTTTCGATAGTGGTGAACAATTAAAGCCTGTTTCCCACTAGGTGCTACGTCGAGGTCAAGAACAACAGACCCCTGGAATTACTTAACCTCCATCTGTTGCTACCCTGGTAACTCTAGACGCTGCATTTCAGGAGTTCGGTGGAGTAAACCATCCCAAAAATCCGGCGCCCGAGGAAATCTAGTAGATACTGAACCCGTGGGTGTTATAGTGACGTCCGTAATCATAGTAAAGAGAGAACAAATTAGACATAAACGATAAGAACCCCATGGGTAATTGTCCAATTGATTGCTAATTGGCCATTTTTCAACACGTGACTAAAAAAACATAGTTTTAATAGGTTTGAATGTCAAATAAAAAATTATCGATATAAGATGATATGTCGCAATTGACATGGAATCAGATATACTAACAGAACTTTCAGCCAATCATACATGACCTCTACAAATATCGAAATTTGCATCAAATTACCCATTTTTAACAGCCAAGGCTCCGTTCACGAATATGTATAAATAATACGAACATTCAAATGACAAATTTGTTCTGCAAATTCCTTTCTTCAGTTGTAGAAAAATAAGAAATTCTTTGAGTTGGCAACTTGTACCGAATTCCCCCATTGAAAATTCAATAGAACCAATTAAACAATTGAAAACATACAACTTACTTATAATAATTTCCATTTTACCATAGGAGTACGATGAAATTTTGGAAAGGGGTTGATTTACTTGTGTTTCCACTATTTCTGGCCTTTTTTCAATAGTACCAGTCCTATCAGTAGGCTTTTCAATTACAGTTGGATATATCATCATCAGCTACAGGAATTGAGTCTCATAACGGAATTCAAATACTAGAAACAGTGTTGGGTAAATACGTCATAACTAAACAGTTGTAGATGAAAAGGTGTATTTCTAATTAGTTTAATTGATGTGATACCTACTTTTTATACCAAAAAAAATTTCAATGCCCGAGAATTTACTACTTAAAAATAGATCGCATGTATCAAGTCGAGTTACCAACAATTAATTTAGAAAATTAAGTTTCGTTAACGAATTAACTAGAAGGTTGATTACCGTAATAACGATGGAATATCGCATGACTCCCTCAAAATAAACTGCTATAAAATCCACTGTAATACAACGAATTTAACTCGTCAAAGTCGGTTTTTTGATGCATGTTTATTGCTTTGAAAATACGTATTTCACTAACTACACTTTCAAATCAAAATACAGCATTTTACGAGGAAACGTTCAAAAGAATTACTGCAAAGATCAAGATTATTGGCAAAGTCCGTAAATATGGGATACTTGTTGTATTTTTTATCTTATCATAGTTTACATTTGAATACAGTGCTATTCAAAAGTCCCCTTCCCCCTTAATTTTATTATTGTTTAACGAGACGTTTAAGAGTTTACATAGGCAAAATGGTACGTACTCAAGCCGACAAAGTAGCAGCTATCTTAATAATTGGTGAATCTAGAAAGAATCTTCATGAAGCGGAACGTTTATTCAATGAGACATACTCAGATCGCCCTATCTCGAGAACTTATTTGAGGAAGCTTCTTCACAAGTTTGAAGCAACAGGTAGTGTTCAAGATGCCAAACGATCTGGTCGATTAACATTAAGTGATGATAAAAAAATTGATATAGTTGCTGAAATGGTAGTGAACCCTACTTCCTCTTCAACTAAAGTTGCGTCTATCTGTGAAGTAAGTAAAAGTACAGTACAGAGAATGTTGACTGAAAATAAATTTCATCCATACAAGACTCGAATTCTGTGGATGTATGACAAATAAAATTAGTCAAAACCCACATTACACAAAAACAATTCGTTTCAGTGACGAAAGTACTTTTTGCCTCAATGTAAATGTGAATACACAAAATGTCAGGTATTGGAGTGACTCAAATCCTCACACCTTTCGTGAACAACATACCCAACTTCCAGAAAAAGTCAATGTTTGGGCAGGTATTTTGGGAAACCACATAGTTGGTCCTGTCTTCCTAAATTCAAATTTAATCGGTGAAGTGTATCTGGAGATGTTACAAAATGCAATTGAGCCGTTAATTCTTGAAATTCTGGAAGATAATCCAGATGAATTCGGCCATCTGGAAATAACATTTCAACAAGATGGTGCTCCTGCACATTGTTATGGTGCAGTAAGACGTTACCTGGATGAAGAATATCGAGGTAGATGGATCGGCCGGCAAGGTCCTACAGAATGGCCACCTCGGTCACCAGATCTGACACAATTAGATTTTTTTCTATGGGGGTACTTGAAATCCAAGGTTTATACTACGGCACCAGATAGCATTGGCGTTTTGAAAGAAAGACTTATTGAATAATGCAATGCAATTTCAGCTGACACATTCGAACGAGTACGACAAGAGTTTACTAATAGGATGTATTACCGTCAGGAAGTAGACGGAGCACATTTCGAACACTATATAGAATAGAACACTATAAGAATCCATTGTTGATATTTTAATAATTGAATTTAAAAAAATAATTTCAATAATTTTCTGTATTTATTTAATTTATCTGTCAAAATTAGTTTAAGCCCAAACAAAATTAATATGGCTGTGTAGCCAATGTCAATGCCTTTCATATGAGATATCACTTGCCATAAGGTCCTATTTAAAATTATTGGCCAAAGTGACACTGTGACGTCATCTATCACTATTACGTCGCCTGTTACCATCCGTAGAGAAGTTTACAACACTTTATTTTCACCCTCCAAATTTTATTAATGTAAGTGTAGCCGTTCAAAAAATACGAGGGGGGGAGTGGACTTTTGAATAGCACACTGTATCTAACTATGTAGTTTAGGTTAGGTTTGTTGTAAGATGGTTCATTGCCTGTCCAGATTGTTCTGTTAAACATTTCGAACGATCAACTTACTTGGAAATTGAAACTTTCTACAAGCCTAGCTAATATTTAAATGAAAACTATAATAAAAGTGTTTCAAAAATAGTGCCACCGGCAAATTCTTTGTGAACAAATCATGAAATATAGAATTGTTGATAAGCCAGCGGCGTTTTTTTATTAAAGATTTTCCGTAGATTATTATCAGTTGAAAGTTAAGTAGAGATTGTCTTTTAATTATATCATCACATCAATGTTAGGTGCTCCCTCTAGTGTCCCATTATAACAGATCTCTCTTTTTCTTTTTTAAAACGAACATTTCCAGCTTTATAGCGACCGAACGCCGACTTGCCATCAAAGTGCCGTTGATGGTTCGTTGCCTCTTCTACGATTAATTATTATCTGAGACGGAAAGAGAGGCCAGAGCGATTTTGAGTGGAAAATTAACTTACCTGATATGCCGTCATAGGTCCACCATTCTTCCCAACTCACAGCGGACGACACTGAAAAGGAAAAAAAGGACGATCATTAGCGAGAAAAAAGTTATAAGGGTTCTTTATATCGTTTAGGATCAGGGTGAAATAAATAGCTTATGCTACTTGTTGTTAACAGAATCAAGAAAATAGCTTTAAATATTTCATTTATTGACATTGAATTTCAAAAAAGTTTGATTAATTTGAGGATTCTGGAATAAGTAAGAGTTTCGGAAATCTTCGATACCAAATTGTTTGATGGACCTTATTGGTTTATTTTTGAGATATTTAGGATTTTGCTTTCCTATTTTTAAAAATTTTCGACAAATTGTAATAAGAAAGATGTCAACTTAAACGACTCAAGTTTTTGACAATTTTCGAGATAATGAACAGAATGTTAGAGTCTGCTTGCACCTTTGAAAAACAATTGAAGAATGGTGGAAAAAAATGGAGGATAATGAGGTAAACAGAAAGGCAAAATGGTAAAAGTGAATGGAAATGAGTGGGAAAACTGGAAAAAAAGGTAGAACGTGTCGCGGGAAACACGGTAGGAACTTTGGTTCCTTTTAAGCAAAAATTATGTCATACATCTGACGTTATAGACGAACAATTTGCACATTACTCGGTGGTCGAGTAGTAAGCAAACCAGACTCTCACGCGGTAGACCCGGGTTGGATTCCCCGAGAAAAAGTTTTTTTTATTGTTAATTTTATTCTCGAATAATTATTCTGCTTGATATTAATAACGACAACAGGTAGACGTTTGAAATATTTAGCGGAATATTCATTATTATAGATAATGGTACAGTACCCTTCATGAGGGAGTCCGACTGGCAACATCTACTTATAACAGCATCGTATATTTAAAAAGGGAAACCGTAGCATTATACATATTGGACATTCAAAAACTGTACGTTTACCACAAAAAATTAGTGGAAACATAAAATTGGATTGTTAAATTTTTAATTTGAAGTTATATTACAGTTTATAGAAATTTTTATTTTCTAGATTTTTCTTTAGTGTGTCGTAGAAAAAATATGCTGTTCGACTCGTGTGGATTGTCCATATTGCACTTGAACGATTGAGCACTCCGCCTACGGCGTCGTTATTTATTACTTTTCGACATTACCGTCCTGACAACCGATGCTGTGAATAAACAAAAAAAATTATGGAAATAATAGTAAAAATTTATCCGAACAAATTCAAGTAGATCACCAGCACTGCGAATACCAGCTTTGCATAGAATTTTAATGTAGCATCAGTGGTTCAGTGGTAGAATGCTCGCCTGCCACGCGGGCGGCCCGGGTTCGATTCCTGGCCGAAGCATATGAATCGCTGCTTCGTAAACGAGAGAGAGACTCACGAGAGAGAGACTCAGGAGAGAGTACACGCACACAAGCAAGGCACATAACGAAGCAACGTAACATAACGCAACGCAACGCAACGGTCAGATCTTTTGCGTCGCGACCCCTGGTCACTCAAACCTAACCTGACGTATAGAACTAAAGTTCCAATATGTGAAGAAATTGAGTACAAAAGGTGGGAAATAGAGCTGGGTGATAATGGTGAAAATAGGGGGATTAAATAGTTTTGAAAAGAAGGAAAATTGGAAAAGAGGGCCTAATGGGGAATGACGTTAGAAAAAAAACTACGAAATGCTATGGAGATATGGTAGAAATGGAGGGAAAGGGAGAAGAGGGTTGAATGGTGAGGAGGTAGGGACAATTTCAAAAAAAGGAAAAACTAAGTAGCAGATAAGGGAAAATTAAGTTAATAGAAAAAAGAGAAAGTGGACAAAAATGGGAAAAAAATTAAACTCATAGTAGGAAGACAAGAGAACGGAAATAATAGTGGAAAGAAATTGAAATCATGTGGGACGAAAGTTGGAAAATTAGGGATGAAGTGGAAAGACAGAAGTTGGAAAAAAAAGTAAAAAAGTTGGTGAAAGTGTGGGGAAGAGACGATAGAAAATTGTGGAGAGATTATAAAGAGGGGTCATCAATTAATTACGTCACACGTTAAAGGTGGGGAGGGTATCACCAGAATGTGACATTGTGCGACAAGGGGCAGGGGGGGTCGAAAACTTTGTGACGTTACATGTTAAAATTCAAAGTACTAAAACGCAAAATTTATATGTGAATAAAGAAATTCAAAAATGTTCGATCTCGATCTAATTATATTTTTAATACTTTGGCACTCTCGCTATGAGATTATGTTGAATTTATAAAAGATTATTTTAAAAAAATATGTAAAGAATGAAATTACCTGTTTTCTTTTGATTATTTTCAAATACATGCATAAAATTGAAAAATATGTGACGTCACATCAGGGGGAGGGTTTCTAAACATGTTGCAACCTGTGACAGGTACGGGCGAAGGGGTTAAAAAGTCCTAAAATTCGTGTGACGTAAAATTTATGAATGGCTCCAAAGAAGGAAGATTGGTGGAATAAAATGAGTGGAAAAATTTCAAGAAATGTATAGACGGACACCATTGGGAAGAAGTAAGAAGAGAAATGGATTGAAAAAAATGGAAAATTTTGAGCAAAAATATTTTGAAAAAAATTTGGGAATAAATCTGCTCGTTACTCTCGAAGATTATGTATGAAATGTTCATTTCAATACCATATTTTCATGTAGGTTATCTAGTCTATTATGTTCTGGTAACGATTTACATGTTATATTTTGCTTCTTCTCTTTGTATTACTACTCGTATAATGTAAATGTGAATATTCCACTTTACAATAAATTTTTTCATTGTACCTACCTGTTTTTATTGATTTTTAACCTTAAACTGTTCAAAATTGTCGCTTTTCTTTTCAGTTCAATGTAGGCAACGAATGGAATATTAAATAGTGACTATGGCTGTTACTTAAAAGAAAGACGAGCATTGTTCTCGGAAAGCTTAAAGAGTATAATAAACAAAAGTGAGTGTAAAACAAATGAAGCTGAATATAACAGGAAACGTTCTCATTAATAATAAATTAATAATTAATCCGAAAGTTTTTCTGTTCACCTGCAAGAAAATAAATGGTTTTCCTTTAGTCAATGTCATCAAATTATTGGCAACTTATACTGTATTTGAAAAAAAATTGTGTTTCAAGATTTCTATAAGGAAATATAAAGTGTGTGCCAAAAGAAACCACCATACAAATTGAACTACCAATCTGCAAGTTTATTCATTTTATAAAAAATCTA
>CAJUYG010000778.1:0-18982 GCA_910591675.1 Galerucella calmariensis
CGTCGGTCTGTTTCCAAGCAACAAGCTTTCGACATCTGTCATAAAAAATTTTCGAACAATTATCAATGCCCTTGGGTTATTACTACTGATATTTTGATTAGGATTGATAACAGACCTGCCTTTTTTTCCAGTTCTTTCTACGTAATGTGTTAGAAAGACATTAACAATCGATGACGCACACCAAGAAGGGTATTATTTCAACTATACCACATTTTAAATTTATTTCTATTAATTCGTCCATTTCTTTGATGCTTCAAAAAATCGTTAGTTTTTTGAGGTTAAGCCGTCATTTTGTGAACTACCAAAGTTATCCACCACCTCGATACAACGGTGGAGTGGTTTGCAATTTTGGTTGATGCAACAGTAATAAATCAACGCGTCATTGCTTCAATCTACAATCCATCAATGAAAATAAAAACGTAGTTGGTCGATTGGTGGATCTACCGGTGAATAAAAGAACATGCCTTGTTTATGTAGTTTTTTTAGTGAAAATGAGTTTAAACGAAAGTATTATCAGAAGTATTATTCTATATTCGTATTTTCATTGCTCCTAGACAATATTGTTTGTATAGGACATAGGACAGCTTAAAGTTTTATATTTAATATATTTCAATAAGCTACATTTTTAAAATTTCACATATCCCATACCCTATACAAACAGTACGCCACTGTCAAAACGGAAACATTCGCCATTTGCAACCTCCTATTAGGACGCAAACTTATTTGGTAAATGCTCCTTCCTGTCTGTTTTATGTTCTAAGGGAAAATCGAATGTTTTCTAATAGATGTTTGGAAGGGGCAATAGAAAATAGACTTTGGAAATGAATACAAATTTCGTGAATATTTCACACTCTATTGAACTATTCTAATTAATCTTACAGTTTATAAGAGCTGATATCATTAAAACCTTTCAGAATCAACTTCTCATCTTCTTCGTGTATAACTTCGGTTGCCATTTCATTAAATTGAATAATAATTATTAATTAAATTTACATTATTTTTTAAAAATATCTCTTCTTAGCACTGCTCCTTGAGAGCTCAACTGCAATATCTACAATTATGTCTGATTACTGCACCATTTAATAGAAATATTCACTCATCAAATCAAAAAACTGTAGAGGCCGGTCGAAATCTTCTTCAGTAGCTCTTGTATATCCATAGAGCAAGTGTGGTAAGGTTTGAACTTTAAATACTGTTATATCATATTTATTTTATAGAACCAAGAAGTTGTAGTGGGACAAGCTACAGATGAAATTTCAGACACGACAGATATGAAAGGTATGGTACAACCTGTGTGGGATTCGGCAAAACAAGCGTTCTTGCAGGGACTTGAAGCAGCAAATCAAGCAGCGGCTCAAAGTATGGAAAAAGCTATTTTAGCTATGAAAAATGCAGGAAATAAATTTGCTAGCACAGGACAAATGGAAAATTCACAATAATAATTATGTGAGATGTTAAATGATATTGTCAATTACCTCGAAAGGAATTTACTCAATCATTAAAATTGTTGTTAGTTTAATTGTTTGAATAAAGTATGAAAAAATAAGAGTGAGGGTGTTTTCTTGTGAAATTTCTTGGAGAAAAAGTTGAATTTGAATGTTTAGACAGATTCTAATACCGTAGAAAGTACTACTCGGTGGTCAAAAGCGGCACAAACAAAGCTGTTTGGTGTACAGTGACAAGCTTGTAAGGCAATTATTGGTATCAGTTGCGCCACACCGTGAGCAGCTATGGAAATCTTCCTGGTCCTACCTACTCTCCATATATTTGTGGAAAGAGAGGCTAGATGGACAAAATATAGAATTGCGTATATTCACAAAAAAGGCTGATAAGGAACGTAGCAAAATGCTGCAGGAGACTGGCATACATTCTGATTTAACAGTAAACTACGATCTGCCATATACCATCCTCATGGGCTCACCCGGCGAGGAGCAGGGGGGCTCCTGGATCAAAAAAATTAATTGTTATATGGAGAAATTCAACTTCTCAGGCTGCTAGAAGACGCAATAATTGTCAACTTCACAGCTAGTAGTGGAAAAAATATTTTTGGTCTTTCGAATCGTCAGTTTTAGCAAATAAATGATCTTTACAAGTGAACAAAGATAAGTAACGTTTAAAACGAACAAGACCAAGACTCAAGACCGAACGATTTGAGCAGGAACAAGACAGGGACCGAATAAGGAAGACAAAGACTATCTGACAATTAATTCAAATTACTAGCCACAGCTCAGCCAACTGAATTGAACCTTATCTGCAAATGGATTATGAGCATTATTCCAACATCATAAACACTCTTAGATATGACGCCTCAGAGCCTCTAGCTGAAATATTGTTACTCATAGAATAGTTTAGTCAAATAGCATAGGGGCATCTAATTTTTCCGGAAAAAAAATCGGAAAAACACAATGCAAAGTAATATTTTGGAACTTTAGTTCCTTATGTTAATTTGGAGCGAGAGGAAAATCTGACCGTTACATTCCTTAAAGCGAGACGGGTCGCGAAACAGAAGATCTGACCGTTACGTTTGACCGTTACGTAACGTTGTTACGTTATGTGCCTTGAGCGCGTGGGCTCTCGCGCTCTCTCCTCAGTCTCAGAGCTAGTCTCTCGGCGCAAAATGTTGATTGTCAGCATACATTGTATTATTAATTACAGTTGATAGTTTTCTAGCTTCAATATGAATTAAATCATATAATTTTCAGAAATTAGTGAAAGTGTATAGAGTGTAAGATATAACATAAGTGCAAAGTGAATATTATGGAAAGTACATCTCATATTTCAGTTATCATAGACCTATTATTTCAATTATCGAATGCACAGACTAGATTTGAATACTTAATATGTACCGGGTGTCCCAATAAGAATGGCTCTCGGCCATATCTCGGGAACCGTTCATAGTACAGCTTCGGGAAAAAATAATTTATAACAAAAGTGACCTGTAAAATTTTTGAAAATTTACTGAATCGAGGAGCATATTAAATATTATGATCAGATTCCTCGACAAATTCTGCATATTTTTAATACGACAAGCTTAAGTCTATCTCTTCAAATAAGGGGTGGGGGAGAGTGGGAACCTTGTTAAGAAAAAAAAGCCTGTAATTCCGGTTCTGCTTGATTGATTTTAATAAACTTGATGTTGTTTGGAAGAGCTTTTGTTGAACCATCAAAAAATTTGTGGATATTAAGCAATCTGATGTATAACATGGATGCTAGAGGGCGCTGTTTTATTTTTTTTGTATATTGTGTTTTCTCGTAACAATTTTGAATGGAAACATACAAATTGAAGTAGGTCTTTGAAAAGTAGACTGAATTAGTATTAAAACACTGCAAACCGCAGGGCGATATCTCTTACCTATCCTGAGATATCGTAAAAAACAGGTAAATGGCGGGAGTTGATCTTTCAACGTCTAGAAGGCCGGTTCGCGTTAACAGAAATTATTAAATTTAGCCTGAGTGGAAAGATCTAGATGTTCGAAATGTCGTATATCATATTCAATGCATGAAATCAATCGCTGACGGGTAGAGAAAATAGCAGCTTCAATGTCTTGTATCATATGTGAGAGACAGTTGCAAAAATTCAACCTGATATTGAAATCTGAGCATTCTAACTTTGGTGTAGTAGTAGTGTGATATGGGTACAATATAAAATAGTATAATCATATCAATAAGACACATTGAAGGCGTTCGTTGTTAGTAAACTGAAAATGACTTTTTCTACTACCGTGCGCTTTAACCCACTTTCCCGCACGCATTTTAGCTTTGAAAGTGTCACTTTCCCGCACTAGTGCGGGAAAGTAAAATTATGCAAATTTTTACCTTATTAGATAGTTTTTTAAATATATCAAATGAAATTCTTTCATCTACAAATGACTTAAAATTGTTGCCGTCACCCTCATCGTCATCTTTATGTGACCTGCAAACGATGCCATCCTCATCAACGTCATTCACTCACCAGTTAACACCAAATACTTTCACTGGACCGGCAATTTTAAGTAATTCACAGAATGCAACAAACTGTGTTTCTAATATTAATATTTATAATAATAATTGATAATAATAATAATAGTTTTTGGTCCAAGTTATTTATATGTATGTTAAAATAAAATAAATTTTGGAAAATGGGTTGATATACTTTTTTGTATATACGGTCGTAGAAAAAATAATGTTCCTAACTCATGCGTAAAGTGTCTTTCCCGCCCTTGACCGCTTGCCCGAACTCCGCTTCGCGTCGTTCGGGTCAACTGCAGTCGCGTGCGGGAAAGTATCACTTTCCGCACTAGTTAGGAAAATAACTATTACATGCATTAACTCTCGTAATGTTATTACAAATGTTTTTGTCAGGCCTTTCATTATTTTTATTATTGCTACATTCCTTCACTTCGCCTCACCTAGGTTATTAGGTTATTATTATGTTGTTAGTTAAAAATATATCCACACAGCATAAGATAATTTCATTAAATAATTTGGTGTTTTTTTGAAACTGGACATAAAATGGCGGCGAATACATCAGTCATGTTTTCACAAGTAAATTTTGATTTAAAGATATTTTTAGTATGATAAGAATGAGAAACATATAAGTAGTTATCACTGGACAAACGAAAAACATCAGTTATCATTAAATGATAAGATTTGTATAATTAATACTACTGTATATTTTTCTTAAATGAAGTTTCATTCAGAGTAAAATGGATTCTTTTATTAATATGTGTATTTATTTATTGATTCAAAAAATTTTATTATTGCTTAAAAGGAACTAAAGTTCCTACCGTGTATCCCGCGACAAGTTCTACCTTTTTTTAACAAAATGTATTCGTGTAGGTGCAAAAGCAAAATCACTCATGCTTCTTATCAAAATATAATTTAGCAAACGTTTTTTTTTCGATTTTTTTTTTTGGAAAATTAGATGCCATTATGATATCACTTTGGATAAATTAAGATGATACAGCAGTATTTTTCGATAAATTGTAGAAAGCAATGAATGATATAAAAAGCAGTTGTTCTAAAATAGCTGAGAGGGAAGAAATTAACTATATACCGAGAACGCTGCCAGAATCTTTAAGCCATATTGGAGACTTGTCTAAAAGTAGAGGACCAAACGGTGAAATTTGTTAAAAGTAAAATAAAAATTATAGTCACGTCAAACATTTCAAAAGTTTCTCTTAACATTGTGGAACTGTGAGCTCTTGCTCACATTAAAAACCTATTAGCAGTTGTTATTTCACCATCAATATAACTATAATTGATCTGTAAGCTATTTAGCTCATCAATTATAGAGAAAATTGGATGAAATTGGTGCAAATGATGTTATTATTTATTTCTTCTATATGATACTTCCGGAACATATAATTATCTGATTTTACTATAAAACTCTGGTTGTCTACTTCACAGAGCATTGATTTGTCCAGAAATCAAAAGTAGAAAAAATGAAATATTTCTTTTTAATAGCTATATTTTGTGTGTTCGTGGTAAGTTCTTTTCAAATTTCTATAAATAATACTACAAATCACCCTGTAATATATTTTTTAATTATTCATCGATATTGTCATTTCATCTAAATTGATTTATCAATGTTCCTTGTTTAATTTTGTTTAGTTTAATTTCATTTATATTTCTCCCCATTTTGTAATCTCTCAAATTTAAATTTAAATTTGCAGTTTTTAAATTGTTTATTTTTCATTAATTCCAAAAAAAATTGAATTATGTATATAGCTTTGTATTTTGACCAAGAATGAGAAAAAATTTTGATAATTCCATAAAATGTCAACATCGACCAATAATTAAAGAACTATTATACAGGGTGATGCTTTAGTATTATTCAAAACTTTCTCAGTTTGGGCACCGTCCATAAAGACGGTAGTTTGGGAACGTTAGTAGATGATTTAATTTTAAAAATATTCCTGGTAGTTATACATTTCACTAAGAATATTATTGTGTGAAAGTTGTGTTAAATTATAACGAGGCAATGGAGGATCTTTTATGTGAAAGAAACATATATTTAGATTATACAGTTGCAAGTGAATCTTTCTATCACAAGTTTCTAATAATACCGGACGGTAAAAAAAGTATTAGATGCCGCATTGCAAATAATAAATATTATTAATGAATGTACTGTTATAATGTGACTTTATTTCTTCCCAGTCCAATGAGTTTGTCCACGGACAACTCTCAGAAATGGGTCAAGCAGCATCTGAAGGAATGAACGCAGCAACCAACATGGCAAAAGTCCCCATGGACGCAATGAATACAGCTATGAAGTCGGCTAGTGATATGGCATCTATACCAGCTAAAACAATGAGTAATTTTGGGAGAAGAAAGTAAAATGTATTTTTGAGGATATATGCTGTTATATTACTTTATTGATTATATAAATGCATTTAAAAATTATTTAATATTTATTTCATACACTATTTATATTTCCCTTTTATATAATTTCTCTTAAGAGCTTGATATGCGGTAAGTAAAATACAACTCATCCCTCACAGAAACTAGTATATATATAATTAGTTTCACGCTAAATGGTATTGCCTGAACGATTATAATAAAACCAAATATTATTAGACACTGAGTTGTAAAATCCGTGAATGCCCATCATATAAATGTAAGAGGACCAGATTGTGATATAATAGCTTTGTTCGCGGGTCTGATTACGAACTAATTCAGGGACTGATCGCATGCGCATTTTCAAAATTTTTAGTAATAGTTCTGTGTTCGCGGGTCACAGTGATTCAGTAAATTATTGATTCCGAGTCAGTTATAGCAGTTCTTAGATCTTTCTTAGGACTAAGAGTTCGGTTCAGTTGCTCATGCGCTATACCAAAATGTCGACGTGGGCGTAAGCTGGAGATTATCTAATGCTAGAATCTTTTTTTTTCGTTCGTGGTAAATGCTGTTAGACTGTACTTTTACTTACTTCACAGATAGACGCAACTTCAGTTGAAGAGGAAGTAGAGTTTACTACAATTTCTGCAACTATATCAATTTTTTTATCATCACTAAATGTTGTTCGACCAGATCGTTTGGCATCTTGAACACTACCTGTTGCTTCAAACTTGTGAAGAAGCTCCCTCAAATAAGTTCTCGAGATAGGGCGATCTGGGTATCTCTCATTGGATAAACGTTCCGCTTCATGGAGATTCTTTCTAGATTTACCAATTATTAAGATAGCTGCTTCTTTGTCGGCTTGAGTACGTACCATTTTGCCAATGTAAACTCTTAAACGTCTCGTTAAACAATAATAAAATTAAATATTTAAGCTATTTAGAGAAGCTTTGCAAACCAACAAATACTATTAAATTAAAAACGTCAATTTTTTTGACAACTAAACAGAGGCGGACTGAAAAATCTTATTTAAATATTTAAATGTGAAATAATAATTTTGGTATTTACTCAATTTTTCGTCAAAATTAGTTCAAACCCAAACAAAATCAATATAGCTATGTAGCCAATGTCAATGCCTTTCAAACGATATATCACTTACCATAAGGTCCTATTTAAAACTATTAGCCAGAGTGGCACTGTGACGTCATCTATTACTATTACGTCACCTGTTACTATTCGTAGAGAAGTTTACAACACTTTATTTTCACCCTCCAAATTTTATTAATGTAAGTGTTGCTGTTCAAAAGATACGAGGGGGGAGGGGAATTTTTAATAGCACTATATATTTATCTTTTTTGATAATATGCCAACCAGTGGTGGACCAAACTCGTATAAACTGTAAACAAAAACAAACAAAACACTCATATATAATATAGTTCATAAAATATATAATCAGAAATTGGCTTACTTCATCTTTAGGTTTGTGACGTATCTGTAGTGAAAGTTGCGAAAATTTAGGAATTTTTAAGTTCCAGTTTTCTCCTGAAATATTCGGTTTAAGGAATTTTTAAATTAATTTTTGCAAAGAACAACTAATATATTTCAATAAATTACCAAAAATCATCTGCTTAACACTCCATTCAGAAGAAAACATGGTTTGCCTAAATTCTGGTTAAATATATAACGATATAATATACATAATACAAAAAGACATACGTGGTAAAAGAAACTGAAATGTTAAGTTTTTCTTCTGAATTGATAATTTTTAACACCATTAACAATTACCCAGCAAATAATAATTGTGTAATAATTACTTTGTAAAATGAACATTTTGCAGCATTATTAATAATTCATAATTAACATCGTAAATCACAACTTAACACGTATTCTCATTTTTAAATAAAGTCATTGATTACAACCCAACACGCATTTCCGTTCTTTTATTTTTATTTTCACTATATAACTGAATATTTTCGTTTTATTTGTCCAATACTACTCAAGATGAACTATTCAATATTTGCAATTGTATTCATTTTCATGTCGGTAAGTATATTATTTTTCTATTCTATACACTTTGTTTTTGGTTTTTCGATAAACATTTTCCAGTTTCAAAGCGATTCAAACTATTGGGATATTTGTCTCAATTTAATAGTGCAGAGATCCTTAGATTTATCTATTCATTGATGACTCCATATTGTGGTTCTCTTAAGTGTCTCCTAATGTCTAGTTCTTCAAGGAAATCTAGTTCTTGTTTCACTGAATCAATTTTCACCAAAATTGATAGGTAGTGGTTTTTTTGGCCGCTAATTACGATACCAGCCTCGGGAAAATTAATAATCAACATAATGAATGGAAACCTGCGGGTTTATTCTCAAAATAGTAGTTTGTGCAGTCAGACTCCCGCACGAAGGGCACCGTACCATTATCCATAATAATGAATATTCTGCTGAATATTTCAAGCGTCTACCTGACGTCGCTATCAATATCGAGCACAATAATTATTTAAAAATAAATTGACAACTGAAAAAAAATTACTCGCGGGGGATTGAACCCTGGACCAGTATTCTTGAATAAGTGAAGTGAATACTGATGTGAACGTGTGATGTAAACGGTCCCTTCATGTTTTGACAAAGAAAAACGTATTCTCCAGCAATCAGTGTCCTCAACCGATGAAAGTAAAATTTACTGTATTTTGACAGTTTACTAAGCAAACGCCGAATGTTACTTTTAAAAAAGGAAGAAGAAATTACCTAACCCCAAAAAAGTAAGATCCAAGTTTTTATCACATTATAACACACATGCGCATGTTTCACCAGTTCCTTTCACATCACACATCGCTTGCTGTTCATCAAGTGAAGAGTGATGTGAAAGATCCTTGCATCGAAAATACGAAACTGTCAAGTTTTCACGTGATGTGATCGTTCATTAATTCGTGAATCGTGGTCCTGGTCTATCGCGTGAGAGTCTGGTATGTTTACCACTCGACCACCGAGGTATATGCTAATTGATTATCTATAACGTCAGATAAGTTCATTTTTGTAAATGAATATTCTTGATCCAGTGCTTCTAGGAGAGACTTTTTTTGATAAGTTATTTTGACGTTTCTTTTAAATTGAAAAAAGATGAGTGACAAGTACTAAACGCGAATGCTGATTGGTGGATTTCATATACGTTCTAGGATGTATATGAAATAATATCCGCTCAGTTAACCGATATGGCCTACATTTCCATTTTGTAAACTGTACAGAAAAGGGATAATATACATGTGGGTGTAGAAAAAATAATTATCATACAGACCCACATAGACACACACGGGCAAATATTTTAGCTAATTTTTGTCATTTCACAGCTAGTTGGCAGCCAAAATTGAAAATGGATTGGATTATAGATAATATATTTCCATAATTTATTAAATAGTGGAATTAATTAGGAACAGTTAGTTTTATTTAGAACATTAAAATATTTGCTCCTAAGATTCAATAAATGAAATCTAATTGAGTCATCTGTTCCCAAACATTATCAGTCGCTATCAAAATCAGTTGTTATTTACAGATATTTCCTAGAATGTAATATCTTCGAAATTTGCTTGTGTTCGCCCTTGAAAACTATTAGCACTTCATAATTAATCATTTATAATAATAATAATTGATGAGCAAAAACTTCTCGTCACAGCAGTCAGGTGACAAATATTATCACTACAGGATTTCTAATCATAAATATTTGCAGCTATGTTAAATACTAAGCACGGATTTCAGAAACTCCCCAAAAATAGTCCTCATGATTTTCCATTTTGCCGACAATTTTCATTTGATTTTTCAGATTGATACGTTTGCCTCAGGACAAAACGTGGACTTGGGAGAACTAGTATCTCTTCCTGCTAAGGCCATGGTTTCACCAATTCAAGCTTTCCTATCAGTACCAATACAGGCAACGTCGCAATTTTTCAAAGAAATGGGAATTAATGGAGAGCTGCGCTTACAACCAGGAATGTCTCCTCAAGGAAAATGATAATTGTTATTGAAAATTATATCTTAAAACTTTTCACGTGAATATTTTATGT
Organism: Galerucella calmariensis; assembly: GCA_910591675.1. NCBI lineage: Eukaryota > Metazoa > Arthropoda > Insecta > Coleoptera > Chrysomelidae > Galerucella > Galerucella calmariensis. The sequence goes on from CAJUYG010000778.1 coordinate 10,379, forward strand.
ACTACAATAAAAAAAATCGTGGGAATCTAGAAAAAAATGTTTTATTTAATTGCCTTATATAATATATTATACAACTAGATTAAATTGTGGACACCGGGTATAGTAGTTACATAAGAAATTGTAGAATTATGCGTCGCTAATTGCAGTCCATATTTTATTCTCACACCAATAATGTAATCACAGGAAATACTTGACAATTTAATTACGATTATTACCTAAATAAATCGGGAAATTATTCGATATTTCGTAAAAAAAGTATATTATTCTGAAAGAATTAAATATCAAACAGCAACAATATGAATACAGCTTTGGTAATACTTTGTGTTTTCCCAGTTGTCGTAAGCTCAAAATATAATTATTTATATTTTATCGCTAGATGGAAATTAAATTATCCTTCCCCTTCTTGATTAACTTGATATACGCGTTACAAAGTATTGAATGCATTCACCCTTTCCATTTTTGAAAAATATCCAATACTTTATAACACGCATATCAAGTGATTCAAGAAGGGGAACGGCTAATCCAATGATTATATTCCCTTCCCCTTCTTGAATAACCTAGTGTGCATTACAATGTATTCATCACTAAAGCAGTGCGATCAACATTTCTTATTTGAAATCAAACTTGAAAAACTATAAGAGAAAGAACTATACAAGTTTAGGTATAGGAAAGTACATGAATTTGCCTTATTTTTTACCCCTGAATGCATTAAAATGGAAAAGACCGGGTCTATTTAAGAAAATAAAGAAATTTGATATTTATGAAGTTAAACTTTGAACACTTTCTATACAAACCCTGTATAAAATAAAAATTTTTTTAACATAGATTCAAATAGGTCTGACCTTGCTAAAAGCAACCGAACAAAAACCATTTTCATATCTTCAAGGGTATCCTTTTAAAAAAATAATGTGTATAGGTCTGCAACCGTCAAATTTTTCACAAAAAAATTAATAACTCAAAAAATATGCATTTTTCGAAAAAAAAGTTTTCAGACAAAAGTGAACTAAAATTTTACGTAGATTTTAAAAATGTATTAATATACAGGGTGTTCTTTAAAATAACAAAGTTACAGTCGACTTCCGGTGGAACCGGAAGTCTGCCATCTTTGAAAATATTTTAGTTAAAAAGATCGCATTCGAAAACCGAAACGTAAAAATTTTCATGATTTTACTATAAGTATTTTGCCATATACAGATGTTTTACTATTTTTTTACTGCAACATTTTTAATTGATTTGTATTGCAACTTTTCTCAAAATATGAAGATAAGAGTATACATTTACCAAAACGTGAAGGCAAGAGTACACATTTGCCGGGAAATGTACGTATACATTACATTCAGCTCACATATACCTAACTTTTTGGGAAATGTACACATTTTACGGTAAACGTGTACATTTCCCAAGAGTGCCATGTACATTCACCGTAACATTTCCAATGGTATCAAATTAACGCAGAATACGACAATAGAATTTTAAAAAATGATGAATGTAATATGCGCAGAAAAGATGGTGAGGAATATAAATAATGTGTTATTAAAACCTTATGGAACTCAAGAAATGTTTTTCAATGAGTACAATATTAAATTCAACCCTTTTACTTTAATTTAATTCAAAAAAGCGAATGAGCAAAGAATGCCAAATAAAAATAAAGTCGTCAGTAGTTGCTTTTACGCTAGATAAATGCAGAAAAATGCAAATAGTTTGAACGGAAGATACACCTTACGTTCTGCAGGAAAAGATGCTTTAAGATTGTCCCATTTGCATTCGCATTTGCATCAATATTCCGCTTTGAAAATTGACTCGATAATTTTGGAAATTTCACAAAAAATAATAGAGTATATAATCCTATTTTTAACAAGACCAATATAGGAGGTTGCTGTGAAAGCAAATAGCAAGTACAAAATACAGTCAGTTTTGATGTATGCTCAATAAGATTATTCCCAAAACTTATGACGAAACGCCCTAAAAATATAACAATAGCTTTTTCCATACACAGAACCTAAGTTTGGTTTGTGCTAGTTAGCCCGTAATTAATTATAAACAATAAATAAAAAAATTGAATGACTAGAGAAATACTTAATCAATTTCTTCCGCTCATTATAATTCCAGCCTCGAAAAAATTAAAAAACAACTATTTATTTTAAATTTTGACAGATTCCAAATTTTACAATTCAAAAATTCAATTTCACATTTGAATTTTGCAACATAATAGTTATTTACGTAATTGGTGGGATATGGACATTATTAATGCACGCGTGTGAAATTTGCACGACGAGGCCATAGGCCGAGTCGTGTAATCACATAATAATTCCTATCACATGTGTTACGTACAAAATTTTATCTACAACTGTATATTAGTATTATTAACAGTACCTATATCATAAAATTAAATTCAATCCAACGTATTTTTAATAATATCGACTGCAAACATAATTATGGTACTGTGTATCATATTTTGTGACCATAGCAACAAAGACAAACAAAGCTGTGGAAATGAAATATAGTATATTATTAAAGGAGCAATTTATGATAGCCATAATTCACGATGGGTGACGTTTGCGTCACGAGCCGCAGGCGAGTGGCGCAAGTCACCCAAGTGAATTATGGCCATAAATTGCGAGTAGAATACTATACTTTGTCCACGACACTTAATTTATTTATTAATAAATAAAAGTCAGTAGCGATTTGGCATATTACTAACCTCAAAATGTTGTGGCAGCTACTTCAAATAATTTGATATATATAGAGATGGGCGATACTGTAGAAAGTATCAATACAACGTACCGTTATAAATATATTGTTTTGAAATACTTAATATTAGAAAATATCGTTATGAAAAGTATCAATACTAAAAATTACAATATTTTATAGATACGATATATGTCAGAAACAAATTTCCTGAACAAAATACACAGATTTAATAGTTTATTTCATATTGTACCCCCATCTCTATTCGGGAATTATGAACCATAATACACTACAGTGTATTATGAACCATAATTCACGACAGTTGATATATGGGTACCATATACCTTTAGTTAGGAGGTAAAATATTGACTTATTATTAGGTGGTCGTGGACAAAATTAGTTTTGTCATCAAATTGTCAAAGTTGAATGAACAAAAATCTATTAAAATGAGTTCAAGTGAAGACAATCTCCTTTCGGAAATTGAAAATGCAGCTTCCAGTGTTATTTTAAATATTTAATTCTGGTATTAATATTTTTCTAGACACTTATTATATATTATTATATACGTCATTATGACACTGAAAATAGTGTTCAATCGTACCCGTTATATGACAGTTGTAGATAAAATATATAAGAGCATTCAACTATTTTAGCTAATTGATCTTTATCGGTAATTTCGCAGTTATTTAGCTGCAGTCAAATACCAAAACCAGAAATTGTGGATCAAATTTCAAATAAGCAACATAAAATACCGAAGAATATGAACTTTTTTAGCATATTTATCTTGCATTTTTGATTTGACAGCTGTCAAGTGTCGGAAGCTGTCGTAGCTATTTGCGTTACCAATATTCTCTCTATTGACGTATAAAGTGCAGAGGCTTATATGTGATAATTTTTTACTGAATATAGTAACCAATCAAATTACTTAATTTCAAGTCATGTGTCAAATTTCATCCAATCACCGCTGTATTACAGCGATAATACCCTACATGTGTTGTTTTCAGTTTGGTGTTTACTTTTTATTAAACATTAATCAAACGTCAAACTGACAACTGGATTAAAAATGTCGCGAAGATTAGGTATTGCATCTAACGATTCAATTAATTTACCCATTGTACTTTTCACAACTGTAGTTTTAGATAAAAATGAATACTATGAAAGGAAAAGTCTGAAAGGGTGACGAACAAGTGGTCGTCGCTTCTATAATTGATTTTGGTCAAACTTTGCATGATACTATCTTCACATGCAAGTAGTTTAAATTGTGAACACCGGGTATAGTGGTTACGTAAAAAATTGTCAAATTAGGCGTCGCTAAGTGCAGTTCAAATTTTTTTCTTAACAATGAAGTATTTAATATAAATTTACACGAATAATTCAATTGCAGGATATGTTAAACAAGTTAATAGTGGTTATTATAGCAATAAAAAATTTGATATTTTTGTATAAAAAGGAATATTCTGCTGAAAATAGATATCAAACAGCAGCAATATGAAGACAGCTTTGGTAATAGTCTGCGTTTTCCTAGTTTTGGTAAGCCAATAATATAATTACTTTTTTTAATTTTATATGTATCAATTTACGATTTGTGAATCTATTTTAATGTATTTTTGAATAAGTAGATTATTTTTAGCCGAGCAGCTTCGGAAATTGCATTTTTGGGCTAAAAGTATGTACGTATACATCATGGAAACTTGATGTCTCCATATTATCTCGAGTAAAATGGCGGTTGAAAACGTTACTTTTGATACTTGTGGTATAAGAGACAAATATTTTTTTTCATTTTTGGAAACCTTCCTCATGTCGGAAGTGCTGCAGCCTGTTGGCTTGTTAAACTCTACTCCCACATTTAGTTTTCCCACCTAGGTAACCCCGTACCTTCGAGTAGACGATGTAGGTCCATTAGATGTGCGCCATATACGTGTTTCCTCGAATCCGGGAACTCAAAGTCGGGTTACGGTGTGGGTATCTATGCCACAAAGTCTGCTGCTGCTAACATTATTTTTTGCAGGTTGTCTTTCACCATTATACTACCTGTAATGATTTTTAGCTGATTCCCACTCATATTAAGTAGTTCTTTGGCCTGTTCAATACATTTATCACTTATAAAGGTCTTACTGTGTACCTCTTTTAAAGTGTTTCTTCACTTTTAAGCCGAACTGCCTTTAAAATTGCATTTTTTGGCATAAAATTGACGTTACTGTTATGGAAACTTAATTGAAATGGCGATATAGAAGCGTTAAAACGTTTTAATTTTCAATTGTGGGGAAATAGTCACGTATTGTCCCTTGCTTTCAAATCTTTTTATCAGTTTTTGGGTTAATAGATCCCAAATTTTACCATTCAAAGCTAAGTACTTCTACTTTTGTACGAATCCTATTATAGAAATAATTTGTAAAGAAATAACTAGTTGAAGGTAGATAATTTTATGTAAGTGAAAAACTAATTGGCCTAGATATTTTATGTCTAGATATTTTTCCTAATTGATGCTAAGCTTATTTGTTGTTGTACACCCTGTAGATATAAAATTCACTTGTTCGATAATAACTGCTTAATATTCACTGAAACATTTTTAGGGGCATATTGAGGCTTGGAACTCTACATCAGAAGGTCAAAATGGTGGGCCGCCTGGTGGTCCTGGTGGCCCACCTCCCGGAGGACCTCATTCTGGACGCGGTCCTTCCCCTGGTCCAGATCGTCCATCTGGACGTCCACCTGGACCACCTGGACCACCACCAACAACTGAAAAATCCAAATAATGACATTTACTGACCAAGAAGAAAGGATAACATTTGAAATTAAAACAATGCGTAAACATATTAAATAAATTCGTCTTAATAATTAATTGATCAAATTTGTGAATTTAAGTGTTATTTTATTAAAATAAAGATTATATTGGCCTTCTTTCATATCTACTAACTGTTTTATTACGTTTACCTAAATGATTACCATATTTTCTATCAAGATATCGAAGATACTTCTGTCTCCTAGTTTTAATTTTTCTTCTTGTGGAAAAAATATTTTCTTAGCGATCTTTTGTTGCATTCTATGCTCCAATATATTTTTAAAATGTAGTAAACAAAACTCCTTGAAATAATGTAGAAATCCATAATAGGTGCGTATAAAATGGACAGCATATAAATAATCGCACTCCTTTTGGAGTGTTCCTTTCTTTACTACTGATTTATTTCATCATCCCGTTAATAAATTTGCAAATGACTGGTGGCGGCTGTCAACAATATAAAAGTCATACTTATCACTGTGATATTCACGATCTTTTTGTCATTGATGAATGGACTTTTTATTTGCATTTGCAGCAAAAATAACAATTTCACTTATAATAGACATTAATATATTTTTAAACACCCCTCGTAAGCAAATTATTTTTTAAGAACTTCAGTCGAAGTACCACAAGATGGAATCGTATTTTAAAAAACGAAATGTCAGTTTTTACAATAATTCTTGATTGGAATTAGAAAGATAAAATATATTTCTCCACGACTAAATAATAACGCACAAATTATTTATGAAATCAAACAATTTTATTTTGTTAAATCTACATTGTATTTAAACATAAAGTGACGCGTTTCGCTAACACAGTAGCTTTTTCAAACGAATGGAGGTATAATGAGAAACTTTCTATTTATACAGTGCCTTAATACTAAATTATACGGATATTTAACAATAAAATTATAATCTATTTACATGGAAATGAAATGAATTTGTCTAAATATGGGATTAACTAAAGTATTTAACAAGTTTACCTGGAAACTCATTCACAACCATCCTACAGGAATCTTTCTAGGTAAAAAGGTTTAATAATGGAGAATTGTTAATATCAAGTTGGTCGTTAAGAAGATTATTTGAATATTATTTTTACATATTTAGTTGCATAATGATATAAATTCTTCACACCAGTGAATAATAAAAAGAATTCACTCTCGTTAGCCAATCACATTCCATTATTATCAGAATTCACGCTAAAATGAATAAATCAAATCGTCTCTTAAAAACGTCAAATACCTAAGAACGCAAATCGCTTCTGACAGCGCTTCGTTTGAAACGTCAAAATAATTATAGAATCATAATTTTACGTATTATAAGAGAAAAAAATGGACAACAGTAGCGATAGTGAATATGTACGCCTTCCGGAATTAATTTCATTTATAGATGTGAGGTTTCCGATTACATTCACTCTTTACATTTTTATAAATACCTAGTATGCTCTATAGCCTAGTGGTGGTTGACTATGGCGCGGACGGAAGTTTTTTTCTTTTTAGTCGTGGAGAAAGTATAGTCTTTTACTTGTGTAGAATGGCTATTATTCACTTGGATGATGGATACTTCATCCGCGTGAATAATAGCCATCATTCTGCACACGTTGAAGAATATACTATTTAAATTTAGTTACCACTTTCTGAATTCACAGCATTATTTACTTTGAAAATTAGTTTAAAAATGAATCGTTTTCTTATATTGTTGTGTTAACTTGGCTTTAGTTTATAATCACACAACTGTCAAAATATATCTTAAATCAATCTCCTCATGATCATTACCATAACCATCCACATTCATTTTTTACGTAACTATATTTTAAATATTCTCCATCAATCATAAAAGACGTATTTTTTTTCATATCAAATTTCATAGATATAATTAAATATATTAATATAATAGTTACTTTAATAGAATTGTAATGATTTGAATCCAAGAAAATATATTTCCTGTGGAATGTTGTATTGTTGTTTGTTAACTTAGGTCAGAGTTCAGTTTTTGTTTGTTACATAACATGCTTTCCTCATTTTCAGAAAATAGTTTTTGTTATTGAATGATATAAAAATAATAATTAGACGTAAATTAAAATGAAGATACGGTACACTGATCCTATAATGGTAACAATTAAATTAATGTGAATTCAATATAAATACTAATGCAGTTCCACCTTCTCTAAGTTAATAATCAGTCATGATGTTGAAATCAACTTCTGTTTTAATTTGTGTAGCGCTGCTAATTGTGGTAAGATTTTTTGTAGGGACTCTCCATTTTGTAAAACAAATCCAACTACACAATTTGTCATATGGGACAGATTTATACATATCTGCATTATTATTTGTAAATAAAAATCTTGAAATGTGGAAAAGATAATCAGGTTATTGTGAATTTAATACTCTGTTGTACCTACCTGGTATATGAATTTACTAGGCAAAATTTGAATTCAGTTCATTTCTACATTTTATTGTGTGATTTACATTGTGTTTAATTTATATTAATGTATGCAGCAAACGTGGAAATCTAGTGGTTTCAGCTGCAGTTAAAAAATATGCATATAACTTATCATTTGATACCAAGAGCACTACAAAAAAGCATATAATATCGTTTTTTATCATAGTGTAAAGTAACTAAATTCAACAGAGTATAAGTTTGGAAAGTTCAAGTGCATGTTTGGCTGCCTATACAAAAATCGTTTATTATGGTGTATTTTTATCATATTGATAGCTGAGAAGCTCATTATAAATTCAAAGACGTCTAAAACACTTCAGGGTGATTCAAAGAATTAAACAGAATTGTAAACTTCTTTATGTAAATAAGTGTTCAATTAGCAGCTCTCGCTAGATTCTTCCTGTATAGTGAACTGCAGGTAGCGAGGACAATATAGAACCCTTATACCATTACTATTCAAATATATTTAGAAGAAACCCAGTCTATGATTATTTTTTACAGCCAAAGTTTGAAGGAAACATTAAATGCAGCAAACATCTAGCAGCAGCGGCAGCCAGGGAAGTGATTCTTAAACTCACACCACTACATACAGTGTGTAAAAGCCAAATGGAATAAATTCATTATTTCGGTTACTGTACATATTTATAAAAAGTCCCGAAACACGTCAAATTTAAATTATAACTTGACATTCTTTAACGT
>CAJUYG010000778.1:23982-67757 GCA_910591675.1 Galerucella calmariensis
GGTACGTTGTATTGATACTTTCTACAGTATCGCCCATCTCTATATATGTCAAATTATTTGAAGTAGCTGCCACAACATTTTGAGGTTAGTAATATGCCAAATCGCTACTGACTTTATTAATAAATAAATTAAGTGTCGTGAACAAAGTATAGTATTCTACTCGCAATTTATGGCCATAATTCACTTGGGTGACGCAAACGTCACCCATCGTGAATTATGACTATCATAAATTGCTCGTTTAATAATATACTATTGTTATCGCATTATACCCTTAGAGTACGTAAAAAAATCCCAAAGGTATTGGGTCTTGCTCCGGTTCATTGAATCTTGGTCTGGCTTTTTCGCAAGACCAAGACCAATTTGGCTCATCACTAGAAAAAATCATGTAGTTTGTTAACATACGTCACAGTTAATGAATTTTTATTTGTTATAGACATGCATTCATTAATTTTAAAAAAATTGGTTTTGGTTATTTACTTGTTATAATAATAATAATTAGAAACAAATTAAAACAAGGATAGATCCTGTAATAATAACAGTTTCAGGTTAAATTCAATATAAATACTGCAGTCTCAGTACTCCAAGTTAACAAGCAGTCATGATGTTGAAATATACTCTTGTAATTTGTGCAGCATTTCTGATAATTGTGGTGAGTTTTTTTAGAATATACCTATGCAAGTTATTAGTAGTAATTTCGTTCAATATGAACTATTATTGTTTATTATGTACCTAGTTATTTAATTGTTTTATAATTTAGAAGTCGGTGGCAAGTAAAACATAAACTTGTATCCCTAGTTACTATACGAGTATTATAGCAAATTTGAATAGTATATTATTCAACGAGTGCAGAATGATGGCTATTATTCACGCGGATGAAGTTTCCAAAACGAGGGAGCGCAGTGAGTGAGTTTTGGAATCATCCGAGTGAATAATAGCCATTCTAGACAAGTAAAAGACTATACTTTCTCCACGACTAAAAAGAAAAAACTTCCAGTGAGGATCGAACCTCGATCGTCCGCGTCATAGTCAACCACCACTAGGCTATAGAGCATATTTATAAAAATGTAAAGAGTAAATATATATATACGTAACTCATATTTTCAATAGGAAGCCTTACATTTATAAATGAAATTAATTCCGGGAGGCGTACATATTCACTAACGCTACTGTCGTCCATTTTTTTTTCTTATCTCTGATACTGCGCAGACTCAATATGTCCATAACAGTTAGGAACTTGCTACGGGAACAAACCTAATATGTAAAATTATGATTTTATAATTATTTTGACGTTTCAAACGACGCGCTGTCAGAAGCAATTTGCGTTCTTAGGTATTTGACGTTTTCAAGAGACGATTTGATGTATTCATTTTAATTCATTTTAGCGTGAATTCTGATAATAATAGAATGTGATTGGCTAACGAGAGTGAATTCTTTATTATTCACTGTGCAGCTAAATATGTAAAAATAATTTGTGCTTTATTATTTAGTCGTGGAGACACGAATTTGCATATCTTCGGCTGAGATGCAAAACCGTGTAAGTACGGAAATTTCTGAAATTGAGATTTTTATACAGAAATTTCAGAAGTTAAGACCTCTATCTATTAACTAACCCGAAAACCAAAGATATACATATCTGGTTTTCTTTTAATTCTTCCATAATTTATCAATATTACTTAACAAAGTGATTCGAGTTCACCAAAAATATCAGTTTTTTTTTTCGTCTCTTGTAAAATTTGTTAAAACGGAGTTACAGGGTTTTGCATCCGACGATATAAAATAATGATTTGTGGTGCACAATGGCAGAACATCTTGCATTATCATTAGCATCCTCGGGTTTGAATTTAGTCTCGATCTGGGAAGACAAAAGTATCATCGTGAATAGTGAACAAATTACGAAAATAGGGCTCTAATGTTGAAATATGTTTGTTTCAGGAATCTGTGAGCGCACAAGGTTCATTTGGAGGAATGCCAAATTCTGGTTCAGGAGGATCGGAAAGTGGCAGTGCCGGTGGTGGCATGGGAGGAGGCATGGGTGGAGGTATGGGAGGAGGCATAAGTGGCGGATTTGGAGCCAATGGTAGGGCACAAGGACAAGCAGGTGGTGAAGCTGGAAAATGAATAGCAATTATCTTCAATTTTAACCAATCCTTTATAAATAAATCTAATACATTTTGATTTCTTTCTTGTAACATAACATCTGACTATATTTTCCCAAAATCTTATTGAACAAAACAATACACAAACTCACTCTTAGAAGTTTTGAAAACTTGAAATATGGCATATTTTTCAGACATTCTTAGCTCAAACAGCAATCAGATTAATATTTTGTTTAAGTATCGTTTAAACTTCCATTGTATTAGTTGGTTTTGCATTGGTTTCTACTCATTATAAACTATCAAGAATCTGTTTTGTATTACTAAAAATGCAGTAAAACATGTTCGCTATGTAATAAGGTTTTATCAGGGTAAATATAGTTCAAATTTACAAGGGCCGACTTGTCAATAGTCAATACTAGTATTTTTTTTTTCATCTCTTTTGTACAACTTAATTTTTATTGTTGAAACTTCCAGAAAGTTTTCCATATATTAGTAGTCAAGACATAATCTAGAAGTCAAATAATAAGATACAGTTGCTGAGTCTGTCCTTACAATATTAGGTAAGTCAGACATTCCAAATGTTTTTTTAACATTAGAGCATCAACAAATATCTTGTTTCAGAGGTTTTATTGATATATTCTGAAGTTTATTTTCCACGTTGCGTAAAATCGCATCAGCGTCTTGTTGCTTGGATAAACCGCTGGAAAATACAATCAACATCCATAGTTTGTTGCTGCGACTCATCCGGCCCGTATTCTTAAGGGACTAGTGAGAATCTCACCAATGAGATTGATGCATTACGGGTTGCCTGAAACGAGAGAGATTCAATCTCTCATGGTTCAGACCGATAGAGAATCTCGCCAAAAGCGGTGAGAAACTTAAAAACATGAGTATTGGATTTCGTCCGGTGATATTGCAGATCTCACTATTTCCTTTGAAAATACGACAAATTTGAAACTCTCATGTTTTAGGCAACCATGCAATACACCTATCTCATTGGTGAGATTCTCACTGAATACGGGCCCTGGCATAGGAGAAACGAAAGGTTTTGCCAACTTGATTGACAGTGTGACAGCAATGTCAGAGCAGAGCAGCCAATAGAAATTTTGTGTTGGTGCGACAAAATCCACCAGAAAAGTTACCAAGCCGCAGCGACTGGTATAGGCTGAATAGTTTTTGCCGCCCTTGCCTCAACAATTGTCATATCATACATTATTTTTACAATGCAACAATTTCGTTGTAATTGCACGTAAAATAATTTTTCGGTATATTTTTGAACTAATCGAAGCTCAATCATGTATGGGCGGGGTAATGGGGTATTCAGTAAATTATTCATTATATTCGAATAAAAATCGAAAAATTATCTACAAACCATCCAGTTCGTACCCTCCAACCAGTAGTAAGACTGGCATGTATGAGTTGTTAGTGGGAAGAGGGGCATATTTTTACAATTTCGCTCTTTTCCACAAAAGTGTGGGCAAAGGGCGCAGAGGCCGATTACTGGTTGAGGGGCGGCGACCTAGCTGTTTCACTCTAGAATATGGAAGTTTGCTACTCTCGGAATGTGAAGTGAGAGAGAAAAGTCATCGACAAAATATGTTGCAGTCTTCTATCTGTAAGACATCAGAAGACCGTCATAGAAAAATCTTTTTGATTTCTGAGGTAAATAGTAGTTTACCTAACTAGTGCGGAAAGTGATACTTTTCCGCACGCTATTGCAGATGGCCGAACGACGCTTTAGCGGAGTTCGGCCAGCAATCGCGTGCGGAAAAGTCACTTTACGCACGTGTTAGGTACACTATTTTTTCTACTAGCATGCGGAAAGAACCCAAAAGTAATCATAAATCAACGTTTACCATTATATACATATCAACAAATTAATTATTATTATTTGACATTCATTTGATGAGGCTTATACCAGGGCCATCAAAAAATTATTGAAAAATAAGTTTTTTTTTTATTAAAAATTATAGCAGCATTATAATAAATTTATTAATTTTTCAGTCATTTGGTAAACTTGGATATACAAAATACATATTTTGAATATTCAAATGTCAGTATATTCCTCAAATGTCAATAAATTTACTTTCCGCACTAGTGCGGAAAAGTGACTCTTTCCGCACGCTTTTTAGTGCGGAAAAGATAGTATAAAAAATTACAATTATTTATCAAAATAGAATTTTAATTTGCAAGCTGTCATATATTTACAGATGTATGATGTCATAGACAGGCTATTCTAACTTTTTGGACCAAAATTTAAGTTGTATTTTAAAAATTGCATCTTAGATATTTATTTTTCACAAGAAATAACATTTATAGCTAATGCACTAGTTTATCAAATCCTATTATTTGTAAGGATTAGCAGTAAAAGTTCTTTATTTTGGAATGTACATTAATTTAACTTCATGATTCTTGAAGTAGTTCTTCCTCCATTTTATCAAATTTTTCTTTAATATCTTCTGGTACTTCCACAGCTTTCAAATTATCCAAACCAATTTCTTCTTCGGTTCTAAAAAAATAATAGATTTAATAAACACCTTTTTAAAAATTAATAATAATGTAAGAGTAGACTATTGAAATTTTTTCATTGATTGTTGATTTCAATATTTGTAATGAGCAAAAGTGGAAATAATAACCACCTACTGATTGTAATTACCAACTAAAAAGTTCAAGAGGTATAGATGGAACATTGTTAAATATAATTGCAATTTGTCTTACCATTTATATTTATGTTACCTACTAAGTATGTGTGAACAAAACTAATTTTAGATTTGTGAGTTTCTATAATTGTTTCTACTGATTTTCATGCACTTACCTTATCAAAATATCAACTAGGTTCTCACAAGCAGACAATACCTTCTTATCTTTTTCCCATCTGTGTAGTTCTCTCAATATAATATATGCATTTTTATTCCTTACAAATTCTCTATTGGACTTCTTTGTCACTAATTGAGTTAGAGCCTCTATTAACATATTCCTTGAAAAATCAAATTGTTAAAATCACATCGATTTTTATTGATAAATATTTATACAATACAATAAAAAAATTTACAAATTGGAAAGATCCATTTCAGAAAGTAATGTGTTTGAAGATTAGTTTCAACAACCACAAATACTTGACTTGATATTTACCTCACCTTATGTCTGGATCTTCTTCTCTTAATTTATCTTCTGGCAAATATTGTAATTCAAGAGGAAGTTTATCATTATCTTCTTCATCAAAGTTTTCATTTCCTGATAATGGCAATAGTAAATGTGGTAAAATATCAACATCTTCACTCAATAACCATTCATGGAAGTCTTCCTCAAAACAACAATTTTTCAATGTACCTATTACACCCCCTCTTTTCACTAAAGATGCAGAATATCCAGTAAAAGGCAGAAGTCTTTGAATAACACACTTATTTTTGTCTAAAATAAATAATCGTACTCTACGACTTTGTGATAAATTGGACAAAACTGGTCCTAGATAATGAAGTTTGGCACCCTTTTTATTGTAAGCTATTTTGGTAAAAATATTAATGATATCATCAAATGTTTTACCACTTTCTTCTATGACATCAATTACTTTTTCTATTAGATGAGAAGGTCTAGAAACATTTGAGAGGATCATACAGCATTGATCAGCAATGGGACTTTCAATATTGAATATGTGTCCTAGAATCTCCTTTATTATATTTTCTGGTGGTCTTTGTAGAGGAAGACAATCTTCTTTAGTATTCAAGTTAACTAGTGTTACTGCTCCTTTCTCATTAGCTGATATATTAACTAAACACATACTTGCATCTTTTGCAATTGGCACTGTTCTATCTCCCATAAGACTAATCAAAGATGTGAGTAATTGGTGTTTTGATAATATAATATTGATTCCTTCTTCTGAACCAGTTAGACCTAAAATTTAAAAGTATGAATATGAAGAGAATATAGTAAATTCTATTAACTTTTAGTTTACCTAAAACATGTTCTACGGCTATAGCTTTCAAATCTATTCTGGCACCTATTTGAACGAATTTTAGTAATTCTTCAAGAGAGTCCCTCATATTTATTTCCATTTTTTGAGATTGTAGAACAATCCACAAACCATAACCTAAAAATTTTCACGTTGTGATTGATTATGATTAGGTTATCTGTGACTCTGTGACTGGCACTCAGTGTTATGTTATCTATGACTGGCACCAGACCACCTCTGACCATACACTCTACTAGTCAACTAACCAACCACAGACCACTTACCTTGAAATATTGTGAATTTAACTGTTATAGCATAATAATAGTTTCACTTTTTTCATAATCCTAAAATAAAATGAATCATTGTAGAAAATAATTAATAACCCAATAAATGTGGACACTCTGTATTAACACTATAGAAAACAAGAAGGTACGCAACTGAGCAGACATTAGTGCATGTTTGGTTGTATACCATATAGAATAGAGAGGTAACTTTCCAGCAGATGGAAGCATCGAACGATAATTGTATTGATTGACCTCTCTATCCTGGATAAGTTCGGCTTGGCCACTGAGTGTGATTGAGAGCGGAGTATAGAGTGGTTTCACGTATTCGAAGAGTACGTTACTCACCCCCGAACCATCATAGAGCATTCAGAGTTTATATTTTTCACTCTAATGTCATTACTCGAAGTAGGTTACCTGTAACTCGAACCAATTCGAAGTGAGAAGTGTCAAAAGAGCCAAACGAAAGGAGTGGCGAGGGACCAATCCGAGCACACCTATATTTGAGTCTATGGTTCCGGAATTACAATAGACCCAAAGCACCGATTCACCGAATCATTTGGTCATTTGGTGCCCAAAGGCTCAAAGCCACTCAAGGCAGTAAGAGGTTGATTATTAATATTAATCAATATGATAGATTGATAGATTTTAATTTTTGTATAAATACTACAACAAATTATATTATACTTGAGCAGTTGATAATTATTCCCACCCTTCAATCATTTTGTAAAAACTGTTCATCAAGATGTTATGATAGATAGCATTGAAGGAAGAAGCAAGGTAGAATTATTAGCCAATTCGCTTTTCCTCCTGATAACATGAATTCTTTGTTTTAATTGTTAATATTTTTTTTCTATTTCAGATATATGATTATCGATACAGTCGATAAGAGATATCACGAATCACGCCATTTTTTTAAATATATAATAATGACATTTCCATTTCCAGAAATGTCAAATGTCAACGGGATACGATAGGATAGAGAGGTCATTCAATGCAAACTTTGCTCGATGCTGCCATTTATTCTACATTTAGATTTTGGAAATATTCAACTGACAAGGCTTGCAGTTTACACTACACAATTATATCCTTATTGAGATGTACTTTTCATTAAGCAAATTTTATACGGTATACGTATACGTATACCTCTCTAATATGTATGCAACCAAACATTCACTTGTGCCTAATCGGTTGCATACCTCCTTGATGCTTATATATTATAAATTTTAATAGTCTAAGATGCTTATAGTTTGTAATACAGTGGTAAATGGAAGTATACTACCTTATACAATGGTAAGGTATACCATATATACTACAGTATACTTAGTTTGCTTGTGGTTTTCAACTTGCGAAACCGTACCAGAAGTGACGGCTGTATTTCTGTGGTTTTAAAACGTAGTCTATGGATTATGTTATCTATGGTCTATAGTTAAATGTCAAATGTGACAATTGTGACGATCAAACGTGGCTGACACTAGCTGATCTGTATGTTTCTTTATATACATACTTTCATTTTTATCTGTATCAATGATAAAACTGTGCAATTACGGAGAATCTGTGATATGATATGAACTACATGTATTTATTTCAAAGTCAAAACACCCCTGCTGTAATCAAAACCGTAAGATGATACTTTAAAGTTATAGATAAAAGGCTTCTCTGCTTAAAAAATCTGTTAGTTATTTATTGATTTTTAATGGTTTTTCAGTTGAAAAATGGCTTTAAAAAAGGTAAAAGGAAATATAGAACGAATGTTTGATAAGAATCTAACTGATCTAGTGAGAGGAATACGAAATAACAAGGAAAATGAGGTATGTAAATATTTGTTGTTATGGTCTTAATATAGTTCATTCACTTAATACTTTTTCTTTTAGGCCAAATATATTTCAGAATGCATGGAGGATATCAAACAAGAACTGAGACAGGATAATTTATCAGTTAAAAGTAATGCCATTGCTAAACTCACATATGTAAGTATATATTTATATAGGAAACATATTCAACACCCAGAATTTTTCCTTTTGTAATTTAATCAATTAAGTGAAATATTTATGTTCAAGTACCTTGGTCGTAATAGCTATACTTTTATCAACATTTCACAATTAAGACATTTAGACAGTTTAAAAGTTTACTTTAATTAAAAATGATGGATTTTATATCTGCTGTTAATAGAGCTGAATATATTTGTTACACTTTCTTAGACTGACCTAGAAAGTGGATATTTGTATGAATGTTTCAAATTCTTCAACTTTATTTTGACATTTTTAACCTGTACCTAAAAAATTGAAAATGTTACTTACAGTAAATCAGAAAATCCATATATAAGTATTATGCTAATTTATTACATGCACCTATTGTATTTATACTTAGGTATAACAGCATTGTAATACAATAGAATAGTAGACTACTTGAAGCATTTATTGTCATGTACTTATTATAAATTATTATTATTATAAACTTATTATAAAACATGCTTAAAATAATGTTGTGTTTCTTTCAGTTACAAATGTTGGGCTATGATATATCTTGGGCTGGTTTTAATATAATAGAAGTTATGAGTTCCAGCAAGTTTACATTGAAACGAATAGGATATCTAGCTGCCAGCCAGTCATTTCACTGTGATTCAGAGGTGAGAGTCATATCAGTCTACATATTAAAACAGATCTTCATTTAGCACATGCACAAGACAAATTTACGATAGTAACAACTGGGAAATATAGTAGAAATGTTCAATTTTCAAACAATGGATCATAATTTCTAGAAACTGATTAAATTGAAATAATGTTTAAATTTTTTGTAGTTGGTGTTGATGTTGGAAATATAAAAAGGGATATTATTGGTTCTGCATGATTATTTAATGCATCATTGTGTTTTTAATAGCAGTTAGTTGAGTCACTTGTACATGTAAAACCTCTGAAACAGCTTTCATGACTAAATATGATAAAACTGAGCATGTAATCTCAGGTCATTTATCAAACCAAGCAATGTTTCGGTAGTTCTCAGAAAAAGTAGCTTTTTGTATACATGGCTAGGTGCAACCAGGGAAACTATTTTATGGGGAGAAAGATATAAATTATGTCATTGTTATGGGTTTCGGTTGTGAATTTGTTGTATTGCAATATTTCATTTGGTCAAATATATAAATTAAGAAAAGTTTACCTTTTGAAGTAAAGATTATTTCTCATTTAAGTCAAATGTTTAGTCTATAAATTTATATTAATGATAATTTTGTACTTTTCAGTTACTAATGCTTACCACAAATATGATAAGAAAGGAATTAAATTCCCAAAATCAATATGAAGCAGGTCTGGCGTTAACATCTTTGAGTTGTTATATAAGTATGGACTTAGCCAGGGATTTGTCAAATGATATCTTAACATTGGTGAGATTGATTATTTCATATTCCAAATTATATTTATTATAAAGTGTGCCTTCCAAGAATGTTGCATTTCACTGAAAATACGTATTGTAGAGTTAATTACTAAAATTGTCCTCTGTTTTATTCTTATTGAAAAGCAGTGGAGAGGTTCCTAGAAAGCACATAAACCTCTTATTTATCTTAATTTAGAGCACTTCTGCTTGGATTTCTAGTAATTCGAATATCTCACCTTTTTTTAAATCCTGAATAGTAAAATATTTTTGAAAATAATATATTGATTTGGATTTATTTTTTGAAATGTTCAACCTATGTCTATATTTTAGCTCAGTTCTACCAAACCGTATATAAGAAAAAAAGCTGTTCTTATGATGTATAAAGTTTTTCTAAAATATCCAGATGCCTTAAGGCCCGCTTTTCCAAGGTTAAAGGAGAAACTGGAAGATCCAGATCCTGGTAGGTGAAACTACAACCTTATACAAAAATTGCTATAATTTTTCTCTATTGATAAAAACCATAATTACCAAATTTTAATTAATAGAATTGAAATTGGAGATTTTTATGAAATTTTAGGTGTTCAATCAGCGGCAGTGAATGTCGTATGTGAACTAGCAAGGAAAAATCCTAAGAATTATTTAAGTCTTGCTCCGGTTTTCTTTAAGTTAATGACAACAAGTTCAAATAATTGGATGTTGATTAAGATAATTAAATTAGTAAGTATCACGAAAAAAATACATTTCAACGCATCAAAACTCATTTACACAATTTTTTGATAACAATTTTTGACATGTGAAGCAGTGCTTACTTCAAAAATATGAGATATTCATACATATTCGTACATAATTTTTGTCAAATGCAAGTATAGTTGACTTATAAATGGGACATTATATATTTTTATATGGTAAGAAAGCTTTCCCTTTCAGAAAATGTATCATTTCTGGCAGTTTATTTAAAAAAATAACTGAATAAATTGGATTTATAACAATGAGATTTTATATAGTCTTTATTGGGTATAAATATATTGTTTGGACTTTATGTCAGTTGAAATGCCACAAATTTATACACTTCTGGAATGAGAAAGAGTTGGCATTAACACAGGGTCAAAATATATAGGTTGTAACAATTAAGAAACCGAAATGTTCGCAAAAAAATGACTCATAAATTCAGATGACATCCAGTATTATAGGTTCACTGCAAATAATTTCAACTTATATTTCTTTTTATGTACCAGTTTTCAGCATTTACTATGGTAAAACCAGCAGTGGGTTTGAAATTGAGCCAACCTCTGTTAAATATCATAGCAAGGTATTTTAAAATTAGAATGTGATGGTATCAGGTGTTCGCTAGTTATTTTTATAGTTTTCGCCAGAATATTTTGGTGTTGATATTTTGTCTGCGATTCCGAGAACTCTGTTGCTTATGAACAATCAAAGGAAACAAGAATAAATTCGTGGATCTTGAGTTTGTGTCATTGTGTGTTGTTTAAGCTCGCGAGATAAAAAATGTCATTGATGTTGATATTTGCATCAAATTACACAATTTAAAAAGCCCAGAGTCAACTTACGGATATTTGTAAACAATACAAACTTTTACATGACAAAGTCATTCTGAAGTTTCCCCTCCCCAGTGGTAGAATAATATGAAATTTTTTGGGTTGGCAACTTGGACCGAATTTCCCCTTTTGGACCTAACATTATGTAGAAGCAGTCGTCCATGACTCAACACTTCCGAATAAATTGGGAAATTTTGAAAATTTGGCTTTTTTAAATTTCTGGTACTCAGCTCAGCTCAGCTTCCTTAAAACATATCTGTATAGTCTAGGAGGAGGAATCGGCGCATGAGTACCGAAAACTATTCCACCTCAATTTTTTTAAGCGATCCTCTTCAAATTGCCCTACTGATGATATAAATGCATGTTGCCATGGGGCAACCCTTCGGTTTAAACAATTCCAAGAAATTGTTAATTTTCAACCGGACAAAATTTTTTATATTCTTTATTGAAATACCAATTAAAAAGGTCCTATGACTTTTCACGAAAAAGTTGATATTTCCAAAGATCTGAATTTTTTAATGTACGAAAAATCTCAAATTAGGGTACTTTCGACCCATGAAAAATACAGGGTTTTTTCAAATGACACCTACAACGTTTGCATGTAGATACCTCTCGTAAAATTGGAAAAAATGATTAAGGGGTCCAGCCTCTTTACTTTTCGAATTACAGGGTGTTAAAGTTTTGAAAAATTGAATGTTTTAATTCGATAACTTTGGAATGGATGAATGAATTGATTTGACATTTGGCTTGGCAGGTTGTTTTTAAATGTAAAAGGGCATATTTTGATGGAAGAATATTTTTCAATTCTTGATCCAGTGGTGTACATTTGGAAGAATATGTTACCTTTCCCCTCCCATTTTTTACGCCACTGACATTTGAAGCAATTTTTTATTTAATTTTGTATTCCTCAATGGTTTTCACGTGAAAAATTATATACTGTATATTTACAAACCAAAATATTACAATTTCATAAGAATTTTTCTAGATCATACAATTTGTCAACATTAACAAAAAATTTGCATGTTTAAAAAAATGATAATCATACACCTGGTATTCATCCATTGTTTACACAATAGTTGCTTTCGTTTTGCACTTTTTCTTTCCTAATCTTGGCTAATTGAGCATGGCGTACACATATATTTTTTGTTTTGTTAAGCTGTTTCCATCCTGTCAACTTAGATTAGCTAAGATTCGAGATTTCGTGTAAAATGAAAGAGCTCATTGTAAGGGGTTGGCAAAGTAGATTCATTCGCGCTTTTAGTAATAATCTTCTTGCAGTACCAAACTTAATAAAAATGTTATTGATACACTTTTTGCAAGTATATTTGACAAATGCCCAATTTTTATAACATTTATGTGCAGTGTATGCTTTGGTCCCATACTTCTGGTCAAGGTTACCAAAATACATAGAAACCCCTCAATCGAAAGTTAACTTGTGAAGAATACTTGTTATTGTCTCATATGCTAGAAGATGTTAAATAAATGAAAAAAGTTGTTGGGACTTTTCAATTTTGCCAATTTAATATCGACGTACCTAATATACAATTTCATAATATTTGTAACTACTTGCAATTAAAATATTTTTGAGGATAATGTGAGTCTGTACTGCAAGTAGATAACAATATGTATATCAAAGACACAAGAGCGGTTGAGTTACATGCTTAGTAATTTTGTTTTTAAATTAATTTTTAGTTTGGTGCCCTTACTCCTTTAGAACCTAGGCTAGGTAAAAAATTAATAGAACCCCTTACAAATCTTATACACAGGTATGTACACGTTTTTTGCACGATATTGAAAATTATTCAAGAAAAAAATTGGTATGGTCGAACTGCGGTCAAAAAGATTATAAGCTCAATTCTTATATGTTTTTTCCTTTTCTCTTATGTCGAGGTCATTCATATTCATTATTAGACTTGAAATTTCATAATTTTGGCGTCATAAGACCAAGAAGCAATTTGGGGAGTAAATAATACCACCATTACAACTACTGAAAATACCTCCTGTCAAACTAGTGGTTTATATAGAAGACTCGAAGCTTCTAGAATGGAAGTAGATAACATGGAAAATGGTACAAAGATTCAGTGCATGGGCTGTTGAGCACAACCAAATGAATTAATGACAAATCAGGAGAAGAGTTTATGGGAAATTTTATAGTATTTCAAGACAAATCCCAACCACATCCGTTTAAATCGAGATTGATTTGCTTAGAAGGATTTATAATTCTTTATTTGCCTTATTTATTAAGATTCTATTGTTTTTAGTTTATTTTCTTTTGTGTTCCCATTGTATTTATCCTTACTTATCTTCTTGTTCCAGTTCTGTTATCTTTGTCATTTGTTTCTAAATACTATATTATCATTTAACTGAGCCAGGTTATTAACCTCACCTCCGGTCATTTAAGATGCAGCGATCGCAATTCGATTGTGCTTTAAATATTTATCATCTAAAGTAGGTTTTAGTTTATAATTTTGATCATTAAACATACTAGATGAATAACGCACAATCCCGGCCATATATATTTTTGAAAACCAACATTTATTTCATCTCAAAACAAGTATAACAATAGTCTACACCATCAGCAGCAATGGCGTTCTGTTTGTGGATTTTTTAACACTAATACTGCCACTGGTATTCTTAGTATTCGTATCTTCCTGTTGAGATATTAAACGTAACTTTAAAATCGACTTCTGCTAATTTTTTAGTGTCTTGCTGTTCTCTATATACAAGTTAAACCATTAAACAAAGTTTCTTAATAGAGTAAGATTCCAGAGCGATAAGACATAACCTATTTTCAAATAAATGAAATGTTAGGTTCTCAGTAGCGTCTCGTGTGCTTTGAATACCTGTGTGTTTGTGGAGCTAGCCTAAGGGCACCTGGTCAGGTATCAGGCGAGAAAGGTAACTAAAAATAAGAGTTACTTCACTTAAATTTGTATGTCTGATTTTTATATATGTTTTGTAGAATAATATTCTAGAGTAGTATCATAAGTGTCGGACACTTTCCATGGACCAAAACTTTTGTCAGACGCCTTAAAGCTGCAAAAAAATAAATAAACTTTATTTATTTTCACATGTCTGACTTTCAAATATGTTATCAAGGCAACTTTTACTAAGTTATATGTCCTCCCAACAGACCCGAACTATACTGAATACTATACGTTGTGCATGAAGGGCACATACACATTAGACTGAGACATTGTGAGTTAATATACAGGGTGATTCATAAGTAATGGGCCAAATTGTAAATGTACGTTCAGAAGGACAAAATAATAATATTTTCATTAACAATAATGGGTCTTAGTCTGCTCCTTACTGAGGTACCTACAGGATGTTGAAGCGAAAAAAATTAAATAGATTTTTGTTAATACATCAGCTACTTTTCTACATAATGACTTGAAAATTGGGTATGAACTAGTTTTTGTAAGGGTAAACAAGAATGTGTGAGAGGATTTGAGTTATCTCGTAGATGTCGCCACATGCGCCATATGAATTAGATAAAATCAGCTACACATTTTTTATCGCTCATTATTTTACAACTTACTTATTTAATTTGGATAGCCCCATCATTTCTGTAAAAAAAGCTATACTTCTTTGATCTTCAAAATATTAACGATTTTCGAGATATTTGAATTTTACTAAGTTTATTTATTTTATGTGGAGCTTTAAAGTGTCTGACATAAGTTTTGGTCCATGGAAAGTGTCTGACACTTGTGGTACTACTCTAGAATATTATTCTACAAAACATATATAAAAATCAGACATACAAATTTAAGTAAAGTGACTCTTATTTTTAGTTACATTTCTCAGCTGATACCTGCCCAGGTGCTCCACAAACACACAGGTATTCAAAGAACACGAGATGCTACTGAGAACTAACATTTCATCTATTTAAAAATAAGTTGTGTCTTATCGATGAAACAAAATTTGTAAAAAAATTATAACATTTCCCGAATTGTCATGTTTTTCCACTTATGTATAAAAAAAAATTCGTGAATCTTTATTTTAATGTTGGTTTCAGATCATTTGTGCCGTTTTTTTTTCTAGTATATCTTCGATTTTATTTGCTAACGACTGTTTTTTAGTACATCTGCGATGAGTCTACTCTACGAGTGCATCAACACAGTTATAGCTGTTCTTATTAGTATTTCGTCTGGTATGCCGAATCATGCTGCCAGCATACAACTTTGCGTCCAGAAATTAAGGATTCTGATTGAAGATTCCGATCAAAATTGTTAGTATACTACGCTTTATAGTAGGAATTTTTATTAAGTGTATTCTTATTTTTTTCAGTAAAATATTTAGGATTGTTGGCAATGTCAAAAATTCTAAAAACACATCCGAAAAGTGTGCAGGCGCACAAAGATCTGATTCTACAATGTTTAGAAGATAAAGATGAATCGATACGATTGCGAGCATTGGATTTGTTGTACGGAATGGTGAGTTTATGTTTTCAACGCGTTAATAGTTCTTATAAACTTGGATATTGAAGAATAAATAAGATAATTGAAGAAGAATAATGAAGAATAATAATAAGAATAATAAAATTTCATTCATATAAATGATGAAAGTTATAAATTTCCACCTTTTCGTACTTTTAAATAACGAAAGTTGTTTTGTTGAAGGTATCGAAGAAAAATCTTATGGAAATAGTCAAAAAACTTATGGTGCATATGGATAAAGCCGAAGGAACCATCTATCGAGATGAATTACTTAGTAAAATTATTCTAATTTGCTCTCAAAACAATTATCAATTTATAACGAACTTCGAATGGTACGTTACTGTTTTAGTGGAATTAGCCCAAATGGAATTTGGCTCTAAACAAGGTACAAAATTTCACCGAAATTATTTATTATTTTATTTCACTGTGATTGTAATAATTATGATTCCTTTTTTCAAGCTAGTTGTCTTGTATGTGTTACAATATTACCGAAAAGTTTTGGTGTGATATACTTCTATTTAATATTTAAAATATATCTTCAGGTTCTATTTATTCTATTTATCTGGCTTTTTAATTATATCTCACATACTTAGAATGAATAAAAGCAACTTATTCGTTTAGCATAACTGTATTGAATAATAATCAAAATTCATGTCTACAAATCTATAACCCAACAAAAATGCTCACACTACAATAAATAAATAAGTACCTGGCAACAGTAGGGACATGTACTGAATTCCTGTAGTTCATTCAACTACGTAATTCGCGCATTGACCAACTATCAATTAAAACGAAATATACCTTTGTCTATCAACATTGGGTCTTATCTATGGTAACAGTAGAGGGGCATAAAGTGCCACAATAGACTGTACCCGTGGAAATACTACATATATCTTCTGTAAAAATTTGAAGGGTGGGTAACCCCACAGCACTTAGGCCCCAATTGGTTAGGTTAGGCTATGTCAGGTTCGAAACTTTTATGTCATAACATACTACGTTTAATATAAAAATTGACCTGTTTGAGCTTTTTTCTTAAGATATAAAAATAGAGTAGTTCATAGGGGGGGGGTAACACTTATTCCACCGCACCGTATAAATACTATCAACAGTTTTCTTAAATTGCTATCAGGCAACGTCACTTATCCTTTTTCTCTGACTGTTTGAATTTACTGCTCAAATCATACTAGTATACTTTGGTAAAGTGTTTCCAAGATGTACATTGTTCTTAATAATGAAACGGTCCATAATTTTATTTCAACTCTGAACAAATCCAAACTCTTGATTCTTCTTCATTTAAAATGATCTGTCACAAGTCCATTGCACAACTAGCTTAATATCCACCATAGTAGAATAGTTGTTTTATATTCTCGTAACTTTCTCAAAACGCTACAAAGTATATTCTAAAACGATCAAGCTAATTTGTTTTATAAAATATCTAACATTTTTTATAAATTATATTCGATTTACATTTTTTCAAGGCCACGTAATCGGAGCACAACTAATGGACGTTTGTATTAGAGTTCAAGCCATACGAGCTTTTACAGTAGCAGAAATGGCGCAAATCTTGGACGTGTATACCTCAACTTCTCAGTTCACTATCATGCAAGAAGTCTTGTATGCAGCAGCATGGCTGTGTGGTGAATTTGTGCGGTAAGTAAATCAACATTGAATCAATCTTTAGGTGGTCATTTCTCGCATTCTATTAGGCCAACATCATAAACTGTACAAAATCTTTCATCTTAAAAAGTTATGAGATCTCATGTATGTTTCCCGGGGGAATTTTAGGATGTCTGCAGGCTTCAACTTAGGTAAATGTTCCTCTTCTATCCAGTAATCTCCTAGGTGCTGTGCTCTAGGATTCTGAAGTGCTGTGCAATTGGAAAGTATGTAGATGGAGGTTTATTCTTCCATGCCACAAAATCTGCATTCTTCTTCCTTCACTATTTTGAGCTTTTTCAGGTGCCCATTCAGGCGACAATGTCCCGTTGGGATCCCTGTTAAAACTCTTAGCGCAGTTTTACTTTGACTTATGCATTCATTTGATCTCAACAGGTTGTAGTCACCCAGAAGAGTCTTTGATTGTATAAGCCCTACTAGATCTTTCCAATGGTCAGATCTTCTCTTTTTGCTCGGCTTTACCTACTTCTTCCAATATTACATTGGGGCTGACTCCGGAAAAGGGTTCAGGCCCCCAGAAAGGTATTTCAGTCCCCCTCTTTGCTAAGATCTCATGTAAAACGAAGTCATAAATGTTTTTCCAATTAGTTACTTAAAGTATCTGTACCGATTTCAAACATCTTTTGTTATTTTTTATTTCTAGGGAACTTAAAGATCCTGAACAGACTCTCAAGTCAATGGTGAAGTATAAAATCCTTCCGCAACATATCGAATCGGTGTTTCTACAAAATATCCTTAAAATATTCACCTTTATTATTAGAAAATATGAAGTTGACGAACAATTCGACAATATGTTACGGATATGCGATATAGTTATAGACAAATTAAACGAGAGTATTAAATCCGGTGAATTAGAAGTCCAAGAAAGAGCTAGTACTTCATTGATCATTGTCAGAATAGTACAAGAGGAATTCTTAGCAAGTAAGTGGTTCGATACTAGAACAAACAGTTGTTTTTCGGGGTCGAGTAACTGTAACTGATGTGTATAAATTATGTTTACAGGAAAATCTGATGGAAATTCCAAACTTATGGATAACGAAAACGGTGAAATTAAAACTATCGAAACCCCATCGATAGCCGATGAACTTGAGAGTTTTTTCGAAAGTGAATTAAATCCAGTAGCTCCGAAAGCTCAGAAGAAGGTGCCCATACCAGAAGGGTGAGTATAAATTGGAATGAGTGAAATGATCATAAGGATCAGATGAACTACTGATTTTAAGTCGGTAATTGCTATAATCAATGCAGTCTTATCATGCGGGTCACACGATTCAACAAAGACATACTCACCGTTTTTGTTTTCTTTTATTGCGTTTAATCATAACTTCCAAATAAATACGTAAGATGAATAATAATAATTTTGACGGGAGAAAAAAAGAATATGTATTTAGTTTTCAGCGATTCTAAAAGTCCTTTACAGCAAAGTTTTTATTTAAATGTCAATTATGTCACTTTGACAATTCAAAGTGACAATATGAATAATAGGAAGCAATTTTCCGGTATTTTGCATCCTCAAGCAAAAAAAAGGTACTTAATCTGATATATTATTTCGATAATGAATGAAAAAGTGAAAACATCAACCATCATTATTTTTTTCGGGTATATTTGTAATCTACTATTTCTAATATAAAAAAAAACAAAAGATAGTAATATGGAAGAGTATAAGATCAAAGCGTAACCATATGAGTCTTATAAAAATTTGGTAGCAATGAATAACGAGCAATTTTAAGTGACACTACTTTTATTTGTCAGAAGTATACAGGGAAAATAATAATAAATATTATGAAAGCCAAAGGGAATTATGCCAAGTTAAGTTTTGATAAAATTGGTATAAGGCAAATGATTATTATTATGTCAGATAGCTAAGCAGCCATTGAAGAACTGAGATTTTGTAAAGACCCAAAAAATTATGCAAGAGTAACATCCTTAGTCTACTGTAAGTCTCTGGGCACACTGGAATAGAATGAAACGAAATAGCAGTTACCCGGTGCGACTTGAGGTTAATCAGCTGAAAATGCATGTGGTCTGAGCTGTAGGATGAAACGGCGCATTTATAAAAGAATGGCTTGGGTTGTCACGAGTAATTATTAAATACTTAGAGTAGTTGAGGTCATTATTGAACTGAAGCCAACAGATTTTCTGTAATTCCTATGAGAAGTGAGTCGAAAGAAACTTCTAGTCTCTGTAACATAGATCTTTTAGGTCCAAAATAGTACATTGTTTCACAAGGTCAGAAAATGAGCTTCAACAGCCAGAAACCAGCAGGTACTGCTAGCTAATAGTTGATGAAGCGTTTCCTGTATGTGTGGAAATAGTATATTACGTAACGAGTGCGGAAAGTGACATTTTTTACACGAGTGGGTGAGACACTCCTACGAGTTTAAAAAATCATTTTCGCACAAGTAATGTACGCTATTTTTCCTATGACCATGCGATAATTGTAACAAATATTGTTTAATGTAATGGTTTTAAAAAAATAATGTTGACATCGGTGAGTGCGGAAATGAAATGAGTGAAATTCACTTTGCAACGAATTATGTACACTATTTTTCCTTATGACAATAAATATTTAAAAAGTACTTTAGGTTTTTCGTTACTATCAGTATCAACTTACATTATAATAAAAAACCGAGAATAACTTTTTATTTTTAGTTCGTTTACACTTTTATGTAATAAATATTTCACTTACACTTCACAGAAACTATTTCTATTCTTTGTGTTACAATTTGAGAATTTTGACATAAGCATACTTTATTATTTTTCACTTTTATAATTAGTACCTATATATTTTTCACGATCACGCGATAAATTTACGTAATATGATGGTTTTATTTATTTGAAATCATCAATAACTGTACCTACCTACAACATATTATTTTTAAAATAATCAGTTTGTAGTACAAAATATTTTCAAAATAAAGCAGAAGACATTTTAATTCTTTATAATTTGATTTTTTTAAATTCCTACAGCTATACTATAGATATACCCAAAATAAGAACATTTGACAGCTATCCGCGTCATGACAATTCCGAGAATGCTGGAGTAGACCGCGATTCGGTTTCCGGCCGTACCTAGTTGTTTTTTGGAACTTTAGTTCTTTACGCCAGGTTATGTTTGAGCGACTAGGGGTCGCGACGCAAAAGATATGACCGTTACGCGTTACGTTACGCTACGTTATGTTACATTGCTTCGTTATGTGCCTTGCTTTTGCGTGCTTGTGCCTCCTTAGTCTCTCTCTCGTTTACGAAGCAGCGATTCATAATAATAAATATGCTCCTGCCCGGATTCGAACCCGGGCCGCCCGCGTGCAATACGAGCATTCTAACCACTTAACCACCGATGCTATATTGAAATTCTATGCAAAACTGGTATTCGCAGTGCTAGTGATATACTTGACTTTGTTCGGATAAATTTTTACTATTATTTCCATAATTTTTTTTTCGCGATTAAGGGGTCTAGCTACTTTTCGAAATACAGGGTGTTGAAATTTTGAAAACTTAAATGTTTTAATTCGATAACTTTAAAATGGATGGATAAATTGATTTGACATTTGGCAGGTAGTTTTTAAATGTAAAAGGGCATATTTTGAAAGAAATTGTAGTTTGTGCAACTAGTGTGGATATGATGGCCATATCGCACGAGGACGAAGTGCGATATAGACAATCCACACGAGTCGAGCAGCATATTTTTTCTACGACCCACTTAGGAAAAAATCTAGAAAATAAAAATTTCTATAAACTGTAATATAACTTCAAATTAAAAATTTAACAATTCAATTTTATGTTTCCACTAATTTTGTGGTAAACGAATGTCCAATTTGTATAATGCTACGGTTTCCTTTTTTAAATATACGATGCTGTTATAAGTAGATGTTTCCAGTCGGACTCCCTCATGGAGGGTACCGTACCATTATCTATAATAATGAATATTCTGCTAAATATTTCAAACGTCTACCTGTTGTCGTTATTAATATCAAGCAGAATGATTATTTAAAAATAAAATTAACAATAAAAAAAATTCCTCGCGGGGAATCGAACCCGGGTCTACCGCGTGAGAGTCTGGTGTGCTTACTACTCAACCACCAAAGAATATGTAAATTGTTTATCTATAACGTCAGATGTATTACGTATAACTTTTGCTTAAAAGGAACTAAAGTTCCTACCGTGTGTCCCGCGACACGTTCTACCTTTTTTTATCACAAAATTTGGCGAATCTTAATAAGAAAACCACGTTAATCGAATTCATGCGAACCGTGCGATATGATATCACACTAGGGTGATATCATAGCGCACGGTTCGCGTCACTATGATGATATGAGAAACTTTCCGCCAGAGTAGAGAGTGCGATATATGTTAATTTCCTATATGGCCGTAGGAAAACAACTTTACTGCTTTTCTCTTACCAAATGAACAAAAAATTTTAATTTCATAAATATAGACCGACTTTAATAAGAAAATTCTGAAGTGAAAATGTAGGAATATTTTATAATTATCACTTTTTCAGTTTTCCGGTAAGGTAGACATAAACGATCGCCACTACTTTCCGTTATTAGAATCGTTGGACGTTAAAGAATTTATTATTTATTTCAGCTTGGACTTAGATGCGTGGATTAATGAACCATTAAATGAAACGGACTCAGATAGTGATGCTGAAATGGTCGAAAATCTTTTTGTTAAACTAGAAAAAGAAAAAAACGTCAACTATCAACCAGAACCAACGAAAGAAGAAATCAGAAAGGTAAGAAAATATTATTGTATAAATCGTACTAGTCAAATTATTATTTTCATTTTTAGAGTCGTGAAGCTAGAAAGAACGAGCAACAAAATAATCCGCATTATTTAAAAAGTACCGAATCCGCGAAACGTAACGGCAACGGTGATATTAATGAACATTTCGATAATATACCCGTGGCGGAACTCGATCTCAACGTTCCGTTGAAAGTGATAGGACAGAAACGATCTGATAAATATCTTACTTTGAATGCGGATAAAACGTCCAAAAAGAAGAAAAATAGGAAGAAGAAACACAAGTCTGTGAGGTAATATGTTGTAGTGTTAGAAGAAATAATAGACCCCCATTCCCCATATTATTTTATCAATTAAAATGTGGCCTCATATTAAAACTACCTCATCTTATTGTAGCCTTTCGAATCCTTAGATATAATTTTGGTGATCTAAATACAGTTTTCACCCTAAATACAGACACGAGATTTAGAGGACACCAGCTCAAGTTAAAAAAGGAAAATTTTACAGTTAGATCGAGACAAAACTTTTTACCTAACAGACTTTTCAATATTTGGAATGATTTAGACAGTGAATATATTCAAAAATAAACTAGATCAGTGTAACTTATTTAATAACATTTAGAGCTTAATCGTAATTTCAATTTTTTCTTCTTATTTGTTTGTTTACTACTACTTAGTAGGTATTTCTTTTGTAATGTATTTTTTTTTGGGAACAATAGGAGCCAGCTCCTCTGCCCTCATCAATATGTAATAATAATAATAATAATAATATTTTATTAGCTCCCCACCATTGAAAATATCCCTGTCCTAGACGATCGCTGACTTTGTTAATGTTCAAATTTTTCTTATTTTTGTCAAAATATTGATAGATTTCTCTACACATTTGTTAATTTGTCCTTAAAATTGGCAATAATGGAGAAAACTTGTTACCGATCAGATATTATATCAACTGACAATATCGTCAAATGCCCCTCTTAAAATAATTGTCAGGTTTCTAAAAAAAAACACTTATGAAACCGCAATTTCCCAAAATAGGTAATTTATAATTATAAATATTCCAGCTCTTCAGATGAAGACTTAAACCATGGTCCCATAGTAGAAGTAAAAAGAGATATGGAACTTCCCGAAGGAGCCACGCTTTCAGATGGCGGTAGTGACCATTCTGCAAAAGACGATCCTCACAAAGCATTGAATATAGACTTAAACTTGTAAGAATTTGTTCAGTTTTATCATCTTGATTAAATTGATTGACTTATAATTTCTATTTCAGGCCAGCCTATGACTATTCTGCCAAACCTGTGAAACCGGAAGAGACGAAAGTTAAGAAAGAGAAGAAACACTCGAAGAAAAAATCCGAGAGAGATAAATCTAGTAAAAATAACAATGAAAAACACACAAAAGAGAATTCTAGTAACGATAAAGTTAGTAAAGAAAAATCGAATAGGAAAAAAAGCGAAAGGCACAAAGAGAAATCAAACAAAGGTGCTAAAGAAGCGAATTTATTAGGTTTAGACGATGAAATTGAAGGTAATTACAAGGAAGTTAAAGAAATTAAAAAAGAAAAGAAGGAAAAGAAATCCAAAGATTCGAAAGAAAAAGGTGAGAAATGGTTCAATTAAATATTCCATCCTAGGTTGGATATAATTTGTGCCATATAAAACGTACTATTTATTTATATGAATATTCCAGCGTGAGTGAGGTTGGGTACGTCATACCCGAAAAGTTTCTAAACGCAGATATTTTAATGTTACTGTTGCCATGCAAGTCCTGTCGTTTCAGTAGCTGGAGTTAAAGGTTCCAAGGGTGAGGTACAGTATCGAGTTTAGTGTTGCGCCGGCGGCGATTGGGATACGGGGCGGCTCGGGTACGTCATGCCCGACCTCGTAGTCGGTGTTACATTTTTTTGTATGTAATTTTGGTGCTCTATTACATGATCTCACAAGACTTTTCAGTTTCTTTTTTATTTATAATAATTAGAATACCCTATTGTTATTATGTTGATTTACCAAAGTTGGAATTTTGTTAGATTTTTATGCCAAAAGAAGTTAATTGCCTAAATTTGTATTTTTCAAAGAAAATTTAGATAGGTACTTTGTTATTTCAATAAAAAAATAATGCTTTTTAACTTGATGTTGGTATTTTATTTATTCATCTTGTTGAATGGTTACTATTATTAATACATCTTAAGCAGAAATGCTAATTACATAATCATAGTATCAAAAATGTAACATCAAAATTTTGGGTATATCGTACCCACCTCATAGCTGGTGTAACAATTTCTAACCTCATTCACGCCGGGTTTAGTACTATTGCAATTATGAACATTATTTACAAAAAGGTTTTTGTTTTTTTTTCCTCAATTTGTATGAAATGCTCTGACTCCAAAATTTCTTCATCTCTAACCAAGCTTTCTGTTACTCTTTTAGTACTGCAGAAGACTTCTGGCCCCGTTATTTTGTATAAAATTTTATTTGCAACTTCCTTTTTTTTTCTAAGTGAGTGTGCAGTCGAGTTTTTCCCGACATTTTGCTATCGTAGGATTAAAATTCTCCATGTGGATGTAATTTCTAACCAGTGGCGTAACTATACCATCGGCCCGTGGCAAATTTTTTTGCTTGGGCCCTAGCAGTAAAAATCGTCACGTTGTACTCAGTTTAATTTTAATACATTTATATCCCACTAATGACCATAGGCCTCTTCTCTCAAATTCTAGAGCTTTTTTTAATAGATCAGAGTCATTTAAAACTTTTAAAGTGGAAGGCTGCAAGACACTGAAATTTGAATCAATTTTATCCATTGGAAGGAAACGCGATGTCAGTTGGCTTATAATAATGTCCAATACTCGATAAAATATGTACACTTTGAACAAACTTTCCGGATCAAGAAGACGCCCATCTTCGCAACGCTCATCGAAATGGCGTTTTACCTTCCTATGACGAGTTTTAGAAAATTCCGGGGTGATGCTACACTATTTGCTTCCATTTTTAAATCCACACCTTTCCAATTCTTCTAGACAAATTTTCAAACGTTTTAAGGCATTTGAAAAATCGGTGGCTTTAGTGGCTGCAATGATAGTAAGTAGGATTTTGCAATGAAAAACCAATAACATAATAAAATTGTGGTTTTCGATCTTCTTTTTGAGTGAAACAGCTTCATTTCTTTCATCTGATTTGCAATTTAACAGAATTGTTTTCGTTAGCGCTTTTTGGACTTCAACAAACCGAACTTTTAAAGCAAAAACGTCATCATAACGTCCTGCCCATCTAGTAGGGATTAATGTTTTTTAAAAAGGGGCCCACTCACTAGGACGGAAGAATGCGCAGCTAAGTATCTGCATGCTGGCTGTAAAGTAAACGTGTACTTTCATATTTCCCACACACAGACACTTTTGCTTGTTGAGTGAGGATGTGTGACAATCGTGACGTGACGTCGAAAAAAATTCTTATGGTAATGGCAGTGGCGTGTGTAGTTATTAAGGAAAAGTGTATTATTAAACGAAAACCTCGGTCAAAATGGGTGAAGACTTGGTTACAAAAACGGGCTACATATTCTCATATTAATCAATTACAGGAATTGCGACTGGATCCTTCAGATTGGTATAATTACTTGCGAATGAATCAAGACACGTACTTTGAATTATAATCTCTAGTAGCTCCTTTAATACAAAAAGAAAACACTCGAATGCGGCAAGCTATAACGCCACATGAAAGGCTCACTACTACATTACGATTTTTGGCAACTGGAAGGAGCTACGAAGATCTGAAATTTTTGTTGTGATCACTGTATTCTTTATTTTTTATATGCCATAAACAGGGATAACTTCTGTAAAATTCTAGAAATTCAGTTATGAAATCTTTCGACATCACTCTTAGATCATTCATTTTTTTGTAAAAAATGTCGAATATAAAAATACTGAACCCGACACTACTGGTAAAAATATGAAACGTGCACTTTCTTTATTAGATATAAATTTTGATGAAATATTCCATCTTTTGATACTATGCCCAATAAAATTATAAATTTGTTGAACTGTTTCACAAAAATTTTGCATATCAACAACCTCTCACAACATTATTGTCATTGAGTACTAAATTTAAATTATGAGCAGCACAGTGAACATATACGGCATTATTTGGCGTGTACATCTTAAAAATAAATCAACACCTTTTTGCGTAGGTTGGTTAAAATGCTTAACGATTAACTTGAAATTGTATCGTGGTCTTTAGTTGTCTCACTTTGGATATTGCAGAATTTATGAAAATTTACTTTTCAAATAAAATAAAATACTCAGGGACAATGTAAAACAATTTTTGAGCTCACGGTCTCTTGGGTCGGGGGCCCGTGGCATTTTGCCAGCCCTGCCACCCTATTGTTACGCCTCTATTTCTAACTATTTTGAAATAACAAACCTTCTCATCACAATCAGTGTCGTTTATCAGTCGTACGCCTGGTATAAGCACATTTTGATCCCGACCTTGTGAATTTATTTGGAAGGTTATCGCTTGTAGGTCAAAACATTGTTTATAAACATTTATTTACTGAGAAAAAAACATGATCAAAAAGGTCTAGGTTTTATAAACATATTTCACGATACAACAAACCTATCAAATTAGCGCAAGGATTCAAATGATAATAATAATATTATGAATGTGAATATTAAAATA
Organism: Galerucella calmariensis; assembly: GCA_910591675.1. Classification (NCBI taxonomy): domain Eukaryota; kingdom Metazoa; phylum Arthropoda; class Insecta; order Coleoptera; family Chrysomelidae; genus Galerucella; species Galerucella calmariensis. Next base: position 50,759 of record CAJUYG010000778.1, read on the forward strand.
AATATTTAACTAAAGATTTCAATGTTCGAGGCGAAAGCGGTACCCATTGATAATAAAAGTAAACAGATCGACTGATATTCACAGTTTGTATAACCAGTGGCTGCTCGTGAGGGAGATAAAAGACGTAAATGTTATCATCTCGTACCAGAAACTTTACATTCGCCAGGCTTTTTTTTGTGTTTTGGAAGACGTTCTGATGCTGGGAGCACTGCAGCCTATTGGCTTATTGTACTCTACTCCCACATTTAGTCTACCCATCCAGTTATCCCCGTACCTTCGAGTAGACGATATAGGTCCATTGGATGTGTGCCATATACTTCGGGTGGCACATTGGCTTCTGCGAAGATTGTTTGTCTCCTCGAATCCAGTGCCTCACAGTCAGAAGACATGGGTTACGGTCTCCGTCTCCACGACACAAAGTCTGCAGCTGAGGTCCCCGTTATATAACCCTATGTTATGCAGGTGATCTTTTACCGCAGTATGACCCGTTAGACAACCTGTAATAATTCTTAGCTTATTCCTACTGATATTCAGTAGCTCTTCGGCTTTACACATGTGTCACCTATGAAGGTTTTACTGTGTACCTGCTTTAGAGTTTTCCTCCACTGAAGTCTATGTTGGCTTTGTACCAATTTTTGTATTTGCCCTCGGACTACCTTCTTTGTGGTCCCAAGAGCTGGTTCTGGTCCAACAGCTTGTTCATTTTCAGAAATACCGTTATGTCCCGGCACCCACACTATTCTTACTTTAATGTGGTCTGCTAGTTCATTTAGTTCTTTCTGGCATTCTTCTACTAGTCTGGATGTTACCTTGCGGCTGTTTAAAGCTGCAAGGGCTGCCTGGCTGTCAGTTAGTATGTTTATCCTATGAGTGTCAGTCCAGGCATAAGATGCGCTCTTCGTTTTCGTCATTTGGAAAACTCCATCTGCACATGGTTTCATCTGTCAGGATGTCCGTAGGCTTCAGCTTTCTCGTCTATCCAGTAATATGTCTCATCAGGTGATGATCCGTGGGATTCTTTAGTGCCTTGCATTCAGCAAAAATGTGAATGGTTGTTTCTTATTTCTTCACACAACATTTGTTGGCGCAGTCTTACTCCGGCTTGTCCATTTGCTGGTCATAGTTTCTCAGGAGTATTATTTTCGATTGTCTTGGCCCTACTAATAAAATACCTTAAAACCCATTATCTGAAAGTCACACATAAATAATGTAAGTGTTTATTTCAGTGCGAGAGAAGAAGAAGAAATCCAGTTCGGGTTATGAAGAAGCTTTAGGTATTTCGACACCCAGTAAGGAATTCCAACAAATTTGAAATATTTTATTTACTGTTTATAAGTTTTCTGAATACTCTCTATTAATCAACAAAATTTGAAAAAAAAAACAGCGCAGGTTATTTTATATAGATGCAAATGTTGCCACTTAACTTGAATTTTTGTAAAATTTAGAATTTATATTTTAATTTTACGAGTAAAAGGTTTTTCATTATACAACTGTTTCGTTTGACATCAATAGATGTAGAAAAAGTGTTGAAAACACAAAATTTTCCTAAATAAACATTATTTATTCAACGTCAGTATGCCTCTCAAAATACTTTCTACAAACCAAAGATACATTTTTTATTTCTGCTTTGAGACTTGAAAACTGCCGATTTTTCAAGGTATTTTCCAACTGATAATATTTTTCATCAACTTTTTGCTGCAAAATCGATCCTGACTCCCCAAACTTCAGTACCTACAGCCTTAAAGCTTTTTGTGCTCTGTTTTTATGACGAGACTTCACATAACACCGGTCAACACGATTTTTGAGTCTGACTGCTACATATTAAATTTTGGTTTTTCCTATGACAAAAATAAGAAAAAACATTTTTTATTCGATTAAAGTTTGCTTTTGTAGGTGCGATTTCTCAATTTTTCGGCAAAAATTACTGATTTTTGGAACTTTAGTTCTTTACGCCAGGTTATGTTTGAGCGACCAGGGGTCGCGACGCAAAAGATCTGACCGTTACGCGTTACGTTACGCTGCGTTATGTTACATTGCTTCGTTATGTGCCTTGCTTTTGCGTGCTTGTGCCTCGTCAGTCTCTCTCTCGTTTACGAAGCAGCGATTCATAATAATAAATATGCTCAAACCCGGATTCGAACCCGGGCCGCCCGCGTGCAATGCGAGCATTCTAACCACTGAACCACCGATGCTATATTGAAATTCTATGCAAAGCTGGTATTCGCAGTGCTAGAGAACTACTTGAATTTGTTCGGATACATTTTTACTTTTATTTCCATAATTTTTTTTGCGCGATTAAGGGGTCTAGCTACTTTTCGAAATACAGGGTGTTGAAATTTTGAAAACTTGAATGTTTTAATTCGATAACTTTAAAATGGATTGATAAATTGATTTGACATTTGGCAGGTAGTTTTTAAATTTAAAAGGGCATATTTTGAAAGAAATTGTAGTTTGTGCAACTAGTGTGGATATGATGGCCAAATGGCCATATCGCACGAGGACGAAGATGAAGCACGACGCCGTAGGCGGAGTGCTCAATCGTTCAAGTGCGATATGGACAATCCACACGAGTCGAGCAGCATATTTTTTCTACGACCCACTTAGGAAAAAATCTAGAAAATAAAAATTTCTATAAACTGTAATATAACTTCAAATTAAAAATTTAACAATTCAATTTTATGTTTCCACTAATTTTGTGGTAAACGAATGTCCAATTTGTATAATGCTACGGTTTCCTTTTTTTAAATATACGATGCTGTTATAAGTAGATGTTGCCAGTCGGACTCCCTCATGGAGGGTACCGTACCATTATCTATAATAATGAATATTCTGCTAAATATCTCAAACGTCTACCTGTTGTCGTTATTAATATCAAGCAGAATGATTATTTAAAAATAAAATTAACAATAAAAAAAATTCCTCGCGGGGAATCGAACCCGGGTCTACCGCGTGAGAGTCTGGTGTGCTTACTACTCAACCACCAAAGAATATGCAAATTGTTTATCTATAACGTCAGATGTATTACATAACTTTTGCTTAAAAGGAACTAAAGTTCCTACCGTGTGTCCCGCGACACGTTCTACATTTTTTTATATTTTTTTACATACTTACACAGTAAATTATAATTAGAAAACATTTTTTCGTATACAAGAGTCTTTTTTATTGAAAATTATTGATAAACAATAACATATATATATGTAAAATAACAAGAAATTAATGTCTAAAAGTGAATATTCTTCGTATTAAATTGAATTAAGTTATACTTATCGTTGTAAATCAGTTCAAAGCAAACGAATATTTAAGTGTTTCTCAATGTCTAGAATCAGAATTTAAGCATGAGAACAGAAACCCAAGAAAAAATATTTTTTTTGTTGACCGGTGTAATCTTTCTTGAAGAAATCCTCCTTTGTGCACTCTAGTCCCAGCATTTTATATCTCTAGCTCCGCAGGACAATGTGTGAAGCAGTTTCCACTGCTATAGGGGAATATAAAAATCTATTGACTGCTATCGATGCTCATTGTAAACTGCTCCAGCTTTTCTGACTGCACCTTTCCATCCCATTCCAGTTTAGCTGGTTTGTTGTCGTTAATTTTATTCAACACGTTATCACTTCTCGTTTGAAGAAGCGAGTTTGTGTTCTTTCGGCGCTTCTTCTCATCCGATTTAGATGAACAAATCTTGTTATTGCAAATCTAATCTCATTAAGAAGATAAACTGTTGATCTAAAATGATCCGAAGGTCAGGTTCGATTGTGCATTTTTCTTGAAATCCTCTTTGGATTCCTTTGTTAATAAAAACAAATCCTGGAATTGAAGATAATGTGGAAATACTGAACTGATGAAAACATCGAAAAATATGGAATCTTGATGCGGTGTTAAACGACATGTCTCAAAATACTGAAATAACGATTTTTGAATGAAATTGGTTTTTTTATGTTGACAAGTCTTGTTAAACTTGAAAAAATTTACCTATAATATCTCGTAAGAATTTGTATCTTTAATAAACGAAAGACTTATTAATAATAACATTATTATGAATTGCTTTGTAATCCCTATAGTTTATTTTAAAAGATGTATATTATAAAATGAGATCAATAAATTATATTGTTTAATATATTATAGCGTTTAATTTTACCACAGTTTTGAAGCACTACAACACCCATGAATATTTCATTAATCGTACTGAAGGAGTAAAAGATTGCCAAGATGATTTTATCAACATTGTCTTCTCATTACAATAAAAGCAAATCTATTGAATAATCAATATATTTATCTGTGAATGAAATAACAAATTTTTGGAAATAAACTTTATTACTTACAATAAATCTACATTTTTTTGAAATAATATAATCACTATTAAGGACACACTGGATTTCCTATTTTTCCTGGAAAGGCTAGCGAATCAACTGCATGCACCCTACAAATTGACTTGTACCTATCTGCTCCACCTTCGTTGTTACTTCTTCCATAATTCGTCCTTTGTGGATAGTTTCCATTATATCCATAAGGATATCCGTTATTTGGATAACCGGAATATTGATAACCGTTATTTGGATAATTGTTATATCCAAATAATTTCCACACTGGACTCGGAGAAGCGGCACTTTTTTCAAAATATACAAAAAGTATCACAGATAAAAATATCGTTGAAAATTTCATGTTGACGTATTAGGACTACCCGTTCTTCAAGATAGGTCTCCTAAAGTAATGTTTGTTAACAATGATGATAATTCTTAATATACATTTTGAGTATGATTATAAAAAGCACAGGCGGGTACAGTGGGTTTTACATACATAATTATGTTAGTATTTTGTTTGTGCACGTATGAATTCTACCGAGTAATGGAAATTATTCAGTTTAGCGACCTTTATAGACGGTATAATGACTAATCTTGCGCCGAGAAAAAGTTTATATCAAGGAATACAATGAATTCTTTTTAATGATTAGGAAATTGATGGTTTTATTAAAAAGTTTGCATTTTATGAAAAAACCACTTTCAAATATAGTAGGTGGTCCTTCTTGATCCATACTCTTCTGAATTATTACATACACTGGTGACCCGGCGTAGCCAGATAAATAAAGGGGAGTTTTGGTTGAAAAAGAAGGAGAAAATTATTTTTAAAAAGATACAAAATTATGGATATAAACCTAATTTGAAGATGAAGAATAACAAAATTTACACAAAGGAGAAATATATATTAAAACAACAATAATATAAACACCACAAAATGTTAGAGAGATGCAGACAACCTTCAATTAATAGAAAAAAAAAGAATTGACAAAACTTCATGATATAGAGTTAAATGATAATAAACAGAAGCAAGGAATAACATTTCTTTTAAACAAGGGAAAAATTATACAATTATTTGATTATAAACTATGAAATAATACAAGTGTCTTATCGACAATTTTATTAAAGCTGAACCACAACGTGAGTCGGATGAGTTTTGGCTGAAGCACCTAAAGATTAAAATGAAAATAAAGTTTCAATTATTATTGAAATCAATTCAGTTTGGTATTTATAAAATTAAAATCGAGGCTTTATATCATAAGAAAAATAAATTGAATATTAATTTTTGATGTGAAATAGTAAACTAAAAATTATAAATAGGAACATACAGGTTTGGAAAATATTTACCTTCTGTATGTAGTGCAATGAGTATACATAAAATTCTTTATGTCCAAGAGAGAACAAAATACTTCCCCTTCATGAAGCACCCACCACTCTAGACTAGGTATACACTCTCCGGAGAGGGGAATACCTCTGTTGTATTATAGCTTTCTCTCTTTCACTCACAGAATGGCTATACGCAACATAATTATTTGCCAAATCTGTATAAGGTCTAATGCTAATTGGAACATTGTTTTCTAGTTTTTACTGAGGCAAAAATTTTCGTTAATAGTTTTTACACCTATTTTATTTAGCAGGTCTTGGTAAATGGACAAACCTCAATACTTAACACGGAATTAATAAAGGAAATAATAATTATTTCTTTTTTTATGGTATATTTCCAAAAATTTTCTCAGAGGCGGTAGGTATACATCAAAATGTTTACTGTCCAGTACTATTGTATTGCTAAAAAAATCTTAGTTTAGCTATCATGGAACGAGGCGTTTTTAGGTTGACCACCCTGTATACCGAGTTTGATATTCAGCTACTTTTGGTGTTATGATTTTATTATTAATTTATAAGTACAACATATTTTGAAAAGGCAGATGTTAATAACTGATTGTTTGAATTAAAAAACAAAAAAAAAATACTAAATACGACGCACGTGGATGACCTCTTTGTAATAATATGGAAAATACTACTTAGGTATAAATAAATCCACTGTTATATATCTACTATGATTTTCATTTAAAAGTTACCCAAACCATACCCTCCTTTGATACAACATTGACCGTTTAACAAAAGGCATATAGTACAGTATACTGAATCATATACGCTTATTTTTAATTTAACCGGTCTTTTACATCTTAAACGCACGTGGTACGTTGAGTATGTAGTTAGTTGGTATTCTTGTGAGGTCGGGACCTTGATTAAGATTTGTATTTTCGTTATCTTCCTGCATGTTGATTTTTTTCATGACTAATGTAAAGTTGAAACATTCCAGCTCTTTTTGCGTCTGTACTTTCTTGTTGACTACCTAATTTTTGTTATTAACATATTTATTGCAAGTAAGTTGTTTTTCACACCACCAACAAAATGTCTTTATATATGGGAATTTGTAGGGAACTTGAATTTCTGTCACAAATCCTAAATAGTTGCAGAAATATCATCAATGCTCATTTTCACAAAAATACATAGATTGTTTAAAAAAGTAGGTAGGTAGAGTCTGTTCATACTTTTATAGTGAAGTGACTAACTAAACACCTTAAAAAAAAAGGACCCGTGCTAGAAACACACTTTGATCTTACACAATTTATATTTTTTACAACGAACAAAGAAAAAATTAACTAGGTATCTGGTTTTACAAAAGTAGATGTTATTCCGTCTGAGATATTTCCACCTCTCCCATTAGCCGCTGTCGGTAATCGAGCTTTTCGGTGAGCCTTTGCTTGATGATTTAGGAATAACGACGGTAGAGACATTTAAAGGTGACTTGCTGGAGGGTACCACTATTTGATATCGGCACAAACAACAAATGACCAAGTAGGTTCGTACTTTGCTCAGAATTTAATAATTTTATATTCAGCAGTCTTCTTTCTTTTGTTGTCTTTGCTTTGAGCTTCCTCCTCGGCAAAAATTTTTAGCCAACGAACTGCGTCTAAAGAGTTGAAACCCCGACTGATCTTACTGTGGATATGCCAGGCTTTCGTCCAGGTGTTTCATTTCCTTCAGCATAGCTGATTGCTGGCGACGTTTCTTTTGACTTCGGGGTTTAGGCACTCATTGGAACGGTGTGGTCCTCCGCACTTGGTGCTTACACGGCATGTCGATGTTGCTTCTAAGCATAATTTCTTTCGCGATGGATTCTGCGATTTTTGCTCCTTCCGTAGCTTTTGATTCTGATTTTATAATAAAATTTATGTAATTTTGCAATATTTACAACCCATGTGGTAGCTTTAATTGGTTGATGCATTTTTAGTATAAGGTCACTGACTCGGCTAGTGACTGACGGAATTGATTTCCTATTACAGAATTATACCTATAAATTTTATATACACACGATGTTATGAATACTTATATAAATATTAAAACAGCGATTTTTAAAATTAACAATAATTTTCATTTAAGGTTAAATTTGCGTTACATTTTGTCGCAAAAATAATGGAAAAGGCAGGATGCAGTTTCCAATTTTTTATTATTAAATCATACATATAAGATTTGATCAGGTGGCTACTCGGCCTATTCGACCTTTTCAGATCTATATTGGGGTCCTCTGAATGTAGATTACATTCTCTAGTCCGACTCTCAAGTGGCCTATAATAAGCCTCGAGACTAAATATTTAATGTAATTTCTTGCCGGGGCTTGACTTGACTTGACTATGACCCTCGTGCCTAGGCTATAGTTTGGCAAGTTCATCTGAAGCTACGGGGAATCGGTAAGAGGCGAGGCATATATGTCATAAACGTACAAATGGCGTACGGTACCTATTTTACCAAGTAACATTGAAAATACAAAGGTAACTGACAAAACCAACGCCACTGGATAAATCAATATCAGTCAATTGACGAAGTGAGAGGGAAGAACACACGCACGCGCTTGCCAATAAGAAGTCAGCTTTCATTAAAAATCACCAATTATGTAATTAGGAGGGTGTTGTAATTATGGTTTTCGTACAACGCTGCCAGAGCTAGAAGAAGCCCGTAACAAATTTGGAAAAGTGCTCATCTTTTAATATTCATAAATTGAAAAAATAATGTTAATAGAAAAATCCAAGGAAACAAGCACAAGAATTAACGTTTAATCATACCTATTGTTGATATTGTTAATAATAAAAAGTCCCTTCTCTAATTATTATCACTACATATTTAGCACTTTAGCTTTTCCTTAGTTAAACGTGGCAATACCGAATGGTTTCGACTACATTCCTTCCACGGCTTCAGATAAACTTGCCAAAGTATACCACTCTGCAGTAGAATTTGATCAATCATTACATCATGCCAAACCTCTGCCTCATGTGGTTAATAGTGAGAGGCAGACGCCATGGACGACGAGACGGAGGATGCAAATTTTCAAGCACTGGAGTATTGTATTCCTACATACTCGTACTTTAGTAGCAGGTCGTAATTCTGCTAAAACTCGGGTTGTAGGGAGTGTGCGAGCAAAAAATTGATGATAGGCAACTAATTATACACAATAAACGGCAATATTTAACAATATAGTTTCATCATTTCTGCTATTGGCGAGATTGGTGCATGGTAGTTTTATTTATGTTCTTATCACTGAATATTATTTTCGAGACCATTAAACTGAGCAGTACAAAACGATCCTTTACATTACAAAACCTGCTACACTACAAAACAACACACTGCAAAATATTAAACATTTAAAATATCAGTCTTCCTCAACAGGGCCGGATTAAAGTGCAATGCCGCTGTGGGCCCCAAATTTTTGCCGCCCCTATCCCATGTCATTGCACTACAATGTTACACTACACACATGTTATAAATAAATTAATGGTGCTAAAAAGCAGAAAAACATTGAGTGCCTTTTAGGGCAACGTAGTTTTAATATTAAGTAAGGCTTAACAACTGTTAATCCTTGCTTACCATTTTTTGCAATTGCAACAAAAGAATTAAGCTTTACCGAAACTCGAAATTGTGTTAAAAGTATAAATGAATAGAACTAGATGGATCTTATTTTTGCAATATATACTGGTAATAGGGCGATTTGTACAGGAAAAGAAACAACTAAATGAAATACATCTATTAATAAACAAAAGTAGATAATGATTTATAGAATCAATAATTAGGTAATTGACCACATTATTTTTCTTTAATTAAAAAGTTTTTTGCGAGCTTTGGCGGAAGCAAAATCAGAAACTATGTCGTTGAAATCTATAGTATTCACTAGATGTGCTTCAATGTGTAGAATTGCTAAATGATTCAGTTTTTCATTTGACATTGTTGACCTCAGAAAACTTTTAATTCGTTTCATCACCGAAAAAGACCTTTCGGCCGAATAATTCGTCACAAACAAACAGAGGTACATCCTAAACGCAATGTCCAAATTGGGGAAACTATTCTGCAGATTCTTTGTCCTTATTAAATTTGACATTTGTATAATAATACCATCTTTACTGTGAACAATGTTTGTTGTATTCTTCTGTTCACATAAACACCAAAATTGGCTTCTACCACTTTTATTTTCGGAAGTAAATGAATGTAATTTTTCTTGTATATATCGATTAAAAGGCATACACTCAGAAATAAATGATTCTTCTAAATCTTCGGGATAAGAGGTTTTTCGCATACTTATCAAATTCTATTTGGGATATATTTTTTTGATAAAGGCACTCTAATATTTTAAATCTTTCAAATGTTTCCTTATATCCTGTGCATCTCAAATTCTAGAAGGAAATAGTTACAAAACTGTTTTTATGTTTTTTCTAATATAACTTTAATTTTTTTACCGAGAAGCATTTGCCGCCCCTCAAATGTTGCCGCTGTGGGCCCGGGCCCCGCGGGCCCCTTATGATGATCCAGGACTGTTCCTCAAACATCCTATGATAGTGTGTGTCCCTGTGGTTAATGGACACCGTCCGAGACCATCTCTCTCACACACACACACACAGTGTTATTAGATTTATTTTTTGAATTTGACACACATGACATTTACAATGATTACAATAACTCAATATTTTTGGAACATCTTTAGACACATATAACTTCTTTATAGTTAGCAAAAACTGTGTAATATTGAACAAAATTCATCTCAAAAATCAACAAAACAACAAAGAAAAACTACATTCCAGCACCTCTTTGGTTATCATGTATCAACTGCAAATTCATCAACATGTTCTTCTTTGACAATGACTAGATTGAACTCTTGAACAGGTGTCTTCTCTTCATCAAGGGCAATTTTATTTTTAATAGATGGTGGTGATGTGAAGCTAACACTATGAGTATTTGTGTGATTGAGATAATCAGATTCAATTGCTGATGTGAAAGGACATTCAACACAATGGAATGTGTTTTTTTGGTGGTTATTCAAAGTTATTTCACAAGTTGTTGGATATTGACAAGATAAGTTTTTATTGGATGCTATAAGATGCTCAATCGAGTGTTTATCCAGTAAAGCTTGAGAATGTGATCTATAAGGACATCTGGAACAGTTAAAATATTGTTTTGTTTTTTTACTAGAAACATTATGGATGTCTGTTTCACAGTCACCAATTTCATAATCACAGTTGATTTTAGTTTTGTGTTCAGTATCACAGTGTTTTGACAGAAAGCTTTTGTTTTTTGTCTTGAAAGGACAGCATGGACATTTCCAGTTTGTTTTTAGAACAATACCATGTTTTGATTTCATGTGATTTACATATGTAACTTCCCATTTGGTTTTGAAATTGATGCAAACTTCACAAGACATAAAAGCATTATCTCCAGACAAATGTTTGATTTTATGTGTTCTTAGGTTATGGGAAAATTTTGTTTTGTAGTTGCATTCTTCGCAAAGATATAACTTTGCCCTAAAAATCATTTATTTAAGTTAGACAGTTTGTGTGTGTATATATAAATTAATATCAATCACCAAATTAACCAAGTTGCTTGAAATTTATATTGCAGGAACAAATAATGATTCGCATTACCCACTAGAGTCATATTCCTCAATTGATTCTTCCTCAGCATAACATGAAACTTCTTCAACTTCAGTTTTTATATCAATTTCATCAGTACTGATTTCAGCCTCTAATTTATTTTCACATCCTTGAATATCAACATCTGGTTCATTCTTTATTTTAAGAAGTATATTTTTATCAATCTCTATAGAAGAAATGTCAGTTGCTTGGTTTGGAGTTATAATACTGGTTAATTTTCTTCTTTTCTTAGTCATTTTTAGTATATACTCTGGTAAATCAGGGAATATAGAAGGTATGGCATCTGGTTTTAATTTTGGTCTTTGGTATTCTTCCTAAAACATCCTTCTAAATTATACATTATACCTACACGCAACTACATTTAGTACTTTGAATATCATCAACCTTTATGAGCTAATTCTGTACATTTCCATATTATTTTATATTAACTTTACAATTAAAATATAACTACAATTGACAGGCCATAAATCTTTTGGAGGCTGTATAGTCAAGATATTCTACAAAAGAATGCTATATTATTCATGTTTCGTTCAGATTACACAGCTTCAGCAGTAAACGTCTGAGCTCAAAGCATAAGTGCCAGTATTGTGTAACTTCCAATACTGTTTGACATAGAAATGGCAACAAGAAAAAACAATGGTAAATGTGACTTACAACAACATCTTTAATTATCCTTTTTCGAAGAATATCATCTTTTGTAAAGTGTTTTTCACATACATAATCTCTTGGAGTGACTGGTCTATCTTCTCTTGCAATAGCTTCTTGCCATTTACTCAAAAAGTAATCTTCATCAGGGACTCTATAAAGTGAGGCTTTGTCAGTGCACTTTCTATAGCCAGTATAACAATGTGGGACAGCACATTTTCGTCCCATTTTGTAGCCACAGGATTTACATTGTTGAAATATGTGAGTCAACAAATATAGAGTCTATATTAGTTTATGTAAACTATAGTTTTCATTCAAATGAATATTATTTTATAAGCAACCATAACCTCACAATTTAATTTTCACTCTTCTTTCTTTACACGAATTAGATTGTGGTGGTCTAGTTCATTTTTCATTTACAGCCAGGGGTTTCTGGGAATATCATCCACCAAATAAACTAATCGGTTTTATTGGGAAGCTGCACTTTGTAAATCATGAATAAGTGTGAGCTTTCATAGACTATTGTGAGTTGCAGTGGATAGCCCAATAGACCCAAACATCAAAAACCTAACCTAGGCATGTATGTTATGTAGGAGCATGTATTTGGGGTGACATTCACAGAGACCTAAAAGATCTACTGTGTCCCCTTACTCCAACTCACTTTCTGAGTGACTGAAAGTCTCAGGTACTAGTTTGCTCCTTTAGTCCTGTTTTCCGTAGAAATTTTAGGAAATCTGCAGGCTTTAACTTAGATAAATGTTCTCGAGCCTCCAGTACCTAATCTCATAGGTGCAGAGCCCTATTCTGAATTGCTGTTCAATACGCCAGTATGAGGATGGATGTTTCTTCTTCCATGTCACAGAATCTACATTCTTCTTCTTCCACAATTGGGAGCTTTTTCAGATTCCCATTTGTACGATAATGTCTCGTTAGATCCCTGCTCAAATTAGTGCATTTTTACTTTGACTTACATAATATTCATTTTATCTCAGCGGATTGTAGTCACTCTTGTAGTCATTATTTCTTCCACTATCACATTGGAGCTGATACTGCAAAAGGGTTCCAGTCCCCAACAACGTTTTTCAGTCTCCCTCCTTGCTAGTTTATCTGGTTTTCCATTTCCTTCTATTCCAGTGTGTCCTGGGAATCCATAGTAAAGTGACTATATTGTTCTTCCCTAGTTCAGGCATTCCCACACCATTTTGGAACTGATTAGACAAGAGCTCAGTGTTTTAAAGGCTGCTTGACTATCCGACATTATGATAATCCTTTGCCTTCTACATCCTTTGTCAATATTGAGCTGGGCACACTTTCTTATGACGTGAATTTCCGCTTGAATGATACTAGGGGTTTTTCCCAAGCTTTCAGAGTGCTTGGAACCTAGCCTAGGTAGTAACTGCCATAACGGATATTGACCGAATATTGGGATGTTACATAACTATTGAATATGCAAGCTTCAATATCAATCATAGTAATAGTGGAGTTCATGCATATCTTATGATAAAATGAAAGCACTAGAGTGGTAGAAAATATTTTTTCATTCCTACAACAGCTCTAACGGCAGAAGTTTTACGGTCCTATAGAGGTGGATTGTTAAGCGTTGCACTCGACACATCTATCGATTTTTTTGGAGTATTATTTGGTTTTCGCCAGTCTGTTATTTCATTTTTTGCGACAGTTTCAATCGCCGTTTTATCCAAAGTATTTATTCTTATCGTTAGTTTGGATATAGTTTCAGTCTACATTTGATCCCCTATTTTGTGAGTTTATCTTCCACATTGTCCTTTTTTATATGTAATATTTGCCTGACGGTAAATTAAAATAATGCCCTGCTCAATATAACAAACGATCCTTGTGCTTTTGTTTGTCTAAGGCGTAAATGAAATCTGAGTATAGACAAAATGCTTATTCTAATGTATGCTAACTTGTCTAACCTAACAATAAATTTAGGTGAAAGTTTGGTTGACTTTTCTATAGATTATACATTATACTATACAATTTTGTGTTCATTACATACCTTGACCAAACAATTTGTAATAGTACCTAGATATATTTATACACCAAGATGGTGAAGACTATTATTATTGAACGAGCACTAAAAAAGGTGCGAGGCTTATAAATGTCTTCACCACCATGGTGTATATACAATTTTTTTCCACTACTATTAGCCAAATTGAAGACATAAATTAAAAATAATTAAGAAACGCACCACGAGAAGCGTTTACCCCGTCGTCGGACTGACAAGTACACTGTCAGTTTTCGATATATTATGAACGTACTCGTTATGTCATCAGTCCATTTTTGATTGAGCGCGAATTTTTAACTAATGGCGTTTTTATTCAAATAATTGTATCTTGATAGGTAATTTTAAGCTGCAAATATGTTGAAGACAATCCATCCCTGCTAGAACTCATAAATTACCCTAAGAAGTATCCACCCTAAAGTTGAATCAAAACCAATTTTTGTCGAGAAGAGCAATTAATAAACCGACCTATACACTTACATACGCACACGCACAAATCGCATACACATGTCACCCCTTGTCAGTCTCTGGAAAGCGAGAGGGGTTGATGACTGGCAAAGGGGCACCCTCGTAAGCGCCGGGGTAGCCTAGCAACGCGGCCGCTCTAGGCCAAACGTTGCCTAGCAACGCCCAGGTGTCGCGAGGTCCAATCAACACAGGCCATCTCAAGATCAATGTTTACACAGAGTATATCCTGGACCTGTAGATGTGTGCAATTTGTCGCTAGCAGGGTGAAAGCCGGCGGTGGGACGGGGTGTATATGGTCGAAGAGAGAAGGGACAAGAGCTAATTCCCCCGAGGGTAAATTTGATTTTCGTATACTGCTTACAACTGGCAATGGATGTGACTCGGGGGTATATTGAATTTCAAACTAAATCACGTTCTTTCTCTGACGATAGACAAGGCGAACGTGGTCAATATTTTTATGTTCTTACAGGGTGTTCCAAGATAAATGCATTTTTATTGAAACTCTATGCATATAAAAGCGTTATGTGATATTAAGTGAAGGTATAATTGGGAAATAAAGATGGAGTTGAAAAGTACACATTCTTGGCAAAAAAAAATTCCTCAAATCGGTTTATCTGAGATTGTTTCAAAACATTTGAGGATTTAATGGAAAAATTAATAAGTAATATGATTTTAAAGTTAGGGTAAACTGAACATTCTCAATGGGGTGTTAGACCGTATGGTATCCGGCTTTTGATATATTTTATCAAAGTACATTGATACTACTTAGCAAAAAGTAATTTAAAATTTTTAAACTGAATATTTCATGGAAGAACAGGCAATTAAGAATTCCTAAATGTTTGCAGCTTTCATTACAGATATATGTCACAAACTCAAAGATGAAGTTAGCCACTTTCTGATTTAGATGTTTCATGAATCAATAGCCAGTTACAAAAAGTTTGAAGAGATGTCAAAATCTATAATATTATGATTGTTTTTTGTTTGTTTTTGTTTACAGTTTATAAGAGCTTGATGTTTCAATATTATAAAAAAATTGTGCTGATATTTTTTCAGTTAGTTAAGTTAAGTGTATTCATTCATTGTAATGGTAACAGTAAAATTTATAAAATTATATAAAAGCCGTAAAAATAAATCGGACGTAAATCTAAATAACTCCTTAGTCATTCACTATAAAAGCAGAACATAAGCATAACCAATAAGTACTTCATCACAATTTTAAAGAAGAAGACGACAGAATTGAGGTCCTATGTTTACCCTTATGTGGCTAATTTCTCTTTTAGGTAATGTACGTCACAGCATAAATGGTAAATTATTTAAATCATCCGATAGTTGAATTTTGAAATCGAGCCTTGTGATAATAAAAATATTAGGAATAATTGATTCCCCATCATGATCTTGTCTACCACTAACTATCAACATTGAGAAAACATATTTTTGTTAAGTTCAACGTCCCATTGTTTAAATGGCAGTAGCTTGAGAAATATTTATTTTCCAAAAAAATTTCTTGAATCGTTTTTGGTAGAAAATTGCTGATTTAATGGTCCTTGGTCAACATATCTTTGAATGTTTATTACGCTAACGAATTACTTGATATACAAATCAATTAACGGCTATAAGGGTCAATTCTATAAGAAGTGGTTAAAAATTAACGGTACGCCGTTATATTTGTCGAAGTTTCCGCTATTATAAATGTTTTAATCTATATATAGTCAAGATTATGTCAAGTTTGAAGCCACGACTGGACCTGATGGTAGACTCGGAAAGTATGAAAGCGAGCTGTGTCTTGTGTTGAGGAAGTGAAGATAAGTTAAATGTACTTTTTGTCCCTGCCTTGGCGAATTGTTTGTATCTTCGGAGCGCTGTAAAACCTTAGCTATTGACTTAATGAAAAAATGATGAAAGTTGTTCCTCAAAAAACGATCTACAAAATGGTCAGATATCATTTTTTCGTGAAATGATAAAAAAAAGATATCAAAAAATTTTTTTCTCGAATTTCTGAAGATTTTCGCTTATAACTTTTTTATTTATAGTTCTACGACAAAAAGTTACTGGACCAAAGTTGTAGAGAATTTAACTTGCAACAAAAAATGTTGACAAATTTTTTTTTATCAAATAGATAGCTTAAGAGATATATCGTAAAAACCATATCAACCCCTATTTTCAAGATGGCGGCCGTGGGACAAGGGTGGCGACCCCACAAACACAAACATGACGACCTTATGGCAAGTGATATCTCGTTTGAAAGGCATTGACATTGGCTATATAGCCATACTAATTTTGACGGATAAATTAAATAAATAAATTATAGCAAGTGTTCGAAATGTGCTCCGTCTACTTCCTGACAGTATTACATCCTATTAGTAAACTCTTGTCGTACTCGTTCGAATGTGTCAGCTGAAATTGCATTGCATTCTTCAATAATTCTTTCTTTCAAAACGCCAAAATTCTGTCTGGTGCCGTAGTATAAACCTTGGATTTCAAGTACCCCCATAGAAAAAAATCTAAGGATGTCAGATCTGGTGACCGAGGTGGCCATTCTATAGGACCTCAGTAGATATACTAAGCCATTACTGGATCGGAAGTGGACTGCGCAT
>CAJUYG010000778.1:81187-125456 GCA_910591675.1 Galerucella calmariensis
TGACATGTGACGTTTGACAGATGACACGTGACACATGCGCAGTCTGCGACACGTGACTCTTGCACATGCGCAGTCCACTTCCGATCCAGTAATGGCTTAGTATATCTACTGACCTCGCCGGCCGATCCATCTATCTCGATATTCTTCATCCAGGTAACGTCTTACTGCACCATAATAATGTGTAGGAGCACCATCTTGTTGAAATGTTATTTCCAGATGGCCGAATTCATCTGGATTATCTTCCAGAATTTCAAGAATTAACGGCTCAATTGCATTAGGTAACTTCTCCAGATACCTACACTTCACCGCTTAAATTTGAATTTAGGAAGACAGGACCAACTATGTGGTTTCCCAAAATACCTGCCCAAACATTGACTTTTTCTGGAAATGTTGTACACGAAAGGTGTGAGGATTTGTGTCACTCCAATAGCATACATTTTGTGTATTCACATTTCCATTGAGACAAAAAGTACTTTCGTCACTAAAACAAATTGTTTTTGTGTAATGTGGGTTTTGACTAATTTTATTTGTCATACATATTCACAGAATTCGAGTCTTCTGTCGGGGTCGTCATCCGAAAGGTGGTGCACCATTTTTAACTTGTATGGATGAAATTTATTTTTAGCCAACACTCTCTGTACTGTACTTTTACTTACTTTACAGATAGACGCAACTTCAGTTGAATAGGAAGTAGGGTTTACTACCATTTCAGCAACTATATAAATTTTTTTATCATCACTAAATGTTGGTCGACCAGATTGTTTGGCATCTTGAACACTACCTGTTGCTTCAAACTTGTGAAGAAGCTCCCTCAAATAAGTTCTCGAGATAGGACGATCTGGGTATCTCTCATTAAATAACCGTTCTGCTTCATGGAGATTCTTTCTAGATTCACCAATTATTAAGATTGCTGCTACTTTGTCGGATTGAGTACGTACCATTTTGCCTTGTAAACTCCTAAACGTCTCGTTAAACAATAATAAAATTAAATATTTAAGCTATTTAGGAAAACTTTGCATTGCAACAAATACTATTAAATAAAAACGTCAATTTTTTGACAACTAACCAGAGTCGGACTGAAAAATCTTCAATATTCAAATGTGAAATAATAATTTCGGTATTTATTTAATTTATCCGTGAAAATTAGTTCAAACCCAAACAAAATGAATATGGCTATGTAGCCAATGTCAATGCCTTTTAAACGAGATATCACTTGCCATAGGGACCTATGGCCATTGTGCCATTGGCCAGAGTGGCACTGTGACGTCAACTATTACTATTACGTCACCTGTTACCATTCGTAAAGAAGTTTACAACACTTTATTTCCACCCTCCAAATTTCCTTGATGTAAGTGTAGCCGTTCAAAAGATACGAGGGGGGGGACTTTTGAATAGCACTGTATATAATATCTCGGTTGGCATTGAAATAAAAATTATGGAACACTATATTTTTGAAGCCGCAATGGAATGCTTTATACAAAACTGGATCTGTTTGGATTTGTTTCATTACAAATTTTAGCTTTTGGTAAACAGAAAATTCAAAGTTGTTGAGAAAATTTAAAACAAATACGCTATTCACAGTAATACCTACATCCCAAATTTCATTTTGATATCTCTAACAATTTCAGAGATATTTACAGCTCCACACATTTGCCCAACACTGTATAAAATTGGCTTAGGCAGTCTTAAGATAAATCAAAGTTGGATTATTGAATTTCGGCTTTACACCAATAGCAAAATATTGAGTATAATATGCTTAATGAATTCTACTTGTTACAATTTTCATTTTGTTCTTTCATGCGAATTTTTAGTCTTTCAATAGCCTTAATAAAAACTTTGAAATCCATTACGATTACAATTCAAACGTATGCATCGCTGCATAACAAAAGAAGAGTTGTATATAAAAAAAACGTAATTCCTCTAACTCCATCCATCATCAGAAAAGTAGAAAGAGCTCATTGAGAGGGGAAAACGACTGAAGTGCTATCTGCTCTATTGTTTTCTGATAAAAGCCTCTGCAAGATTACAGTTCGCTGTGTTGATAGAAATGCTTGCGGATGCTTCGTTGTCATCGGAATACGTGCCACTTCTCTTTTTTTTTCTAGAGCTCTTCGATACGAAGGATTTTTTGTAACCATAGGCGTAGGGTACAGTATTATTTTCACTATTTACCATGGGTTGGTTTGAAAGTACTTACAATCAAATAAAATAGATAGATAGATAGCCAACTTATAGGGTTGCCAGATGGTCGGGATTCGTATGGATTCTCCCGACATTTTAAATGATCTCCAGACTCCCGGCAAAACTCAATAACTCCAGAAAAAGAAATTCTTTACAAAATTATAATTTAAAATTACCGCGCGCTCTCACATTCACTCTGTCAAGCGGAACACAGTAGACCGAGCGGGGGTATGATTGCTATATTTCTCTGTTCATAATTCCCCAGTTCATGTCCTGCTCTACTATCATGACCCCGCTGTAAAGCAAGTTCCACCTGAGAGGTCCTAGAAGGAGACGAAGAAGTGGCTGATGAATCTGCACCTCGCTCATTGGAATGCTCTGCAGGGTCCTAGACAATCCAAACTTCTACTGAAGGGATGGACTGATGGACACGCTAGGGCAGCTACTGAACTACCAAGGAGTAGGCTAAGGAAGGTAGCTGGACTCCTAACAGGGCACTGCTGTATGAGGAAACACCTCCACAACTTAGGAGTAGAGGAAAGTTTCCTATGTAGAGGTTGCGGCATGACTGACGAAACGTCAGTCCATGTTCTCTTAGAGTGTCCACACTGGGCTGTACTACGCAGGCGAATCTTCGGAGTCCCTGTTATGGCTCCTGGAGACACAAGCGGACATCTATTGAAAAAGGTTGTGGCCTTTATTGAAGGGCTCGGCTTCACGGATGTCTAGGTAGCAGGAATGACACAATGGGCCCGCCAGTGGCCTCAGTGCCGGAACCTTGGCTTGAGTTTGTCCAGGACAAGGCTCGCCTGCACATTTAGTAGTAGTAGTAGTAGTCCTAAAACCGAACCTTGAGGAACTCCTGTCGACATCTTCATATCGATGCCTTTCCTGAAGGTATCAACAATGAAGGCGTTGCTAATGTCCATCAGGAAAACGCCACCCCTCATCTGCCCCTTGAACCAGTATCAGCTATTATTAGGCATTGGATTGTTTCCACGGTTATAATATCTTTACGGAATCTGTCCTGTCTATGAGAGATTCATATCCTGACAGCAAATATCGATATTAACAATTGTCATGTCTGATAAAAAGTAGTAGAGAAGCAACAAATATTTGTGATTTGGGCTACGAATGAATATCTTCAGGACAAACCAGCAAAAACAAAATAAAAGCAAGAATATTAAAAGGAAACCAAATCCTTGGCACAAATAAGAAACTATTGAAATCTAAATCGATTAACGAAATAACAAAGATACAAATCTATGAGACTTTGATCAGACCACTTAAGACAACAACTATAAAGAAAAAAGATTATCTAAAAAAACTTGAAAGGAAAATATTGAGAAAAATACTTGGCCCAGTCATAACAAGAGGTGAAGGAAGAAGATTGAAAAGAAACATAAACATAGGAAAGGAAACATGTGAGTAAATATAGTCCGATATATAAAAGCGTGAAGACTGGAATGGATGGGACAAATTATAAGAAGAGCACCAACAAAAATATTGAAGAGAATAACAATATTGGTTCCATTAAAGGCGAGAACAAGAGAAATACCACGAAGCAAATGGTGGGATCAAGTAGACGAAGATATAAAGACATTGAAAATCAGAGACTGGAAAACAAAATGCAGACAGAAAAAAATGGAAAACTGTAACAGGAATACAGGAATACAGATAAGAGATTATAGTTGCATTGATATAACAAGAATAATCCACCTCGTTAATAGGATTGAACACAGCTCGGGTTCGTTGAACTATAGGGAAACACGAATTTTTGACTGATTTTGAGAAAAATCGATAGTACTCACCTATTTTGAGAATAATCCGTCAAAAAATTTGCGGGTTATACATATTTTGCTGAGAAAAATCCAAAAAAAGATTTTTTTTCGCCACTTGAGCCATAACTTTTGGGCTAGTTATTTTATACAAACCACAGTTCAAATGTATTGCACTGTACAGAAAAGTGATCAACAACATGTTTTCTCGCTAATTATAACAACATATCAGTTAGTTTCTTCATAATATTGTTTAAATTACCACTTTTATAAATATATATTTGACAGGCTACAAATGTGTATGAAAACAATTAAATCAAATGACAAATGACATAGAAGCTCTAGCGTAATGTGTGACATGGTTGCCAGCTGTAAACGATTACGTGAGAATCATGATATTTTTAAAATATTAATTAATTATTGCATTCGAATTCCATCTTAGAAAGTATTGGATTAGAGGGATGAATGCATTGTAATGCACATCAATCTATTCAAGAAGAGGAAAAAAATATAATAATTGGATTCACCCTTCCCCTTCTAGAATAACTTAATGTGTATTACAAATAATTGGAGGCATTTGCCTTCCACTCAAGATATTCCAGAAGGGGAAGGGAATATAATATTTGGATTCACCCTTCCCCTTCTAGAATAATTGAGTTATACAAAGTATTGGATATTTTTTGAGGGGAAGGCTGAATACAATGATTATATATTTGTTTCCCCTTCTTCAAATACGCAATATAAGGATATCATCATAATATATAAAATGTGTTTATAATTTCATTTATATTCTTGGGTTTGTCTTGAATGAATCTAACTGATGATTGATACAATATTTAATTTCGTATCTTAATAGTCATGTAGCATGATTGTCGAGTAGTCGATTACAGCTGGCAACCACGCTACAAAGTATTGTATTTTGTTCTATGTTTTGTAGGTTGCATATCTGTGTATGCGATGATTATTAAAATTATTTATATCCAAACTGGTTGCCTGTCAAATATATATTTATAAAAGTGGTAATTTAAACAATATTATGAAGAATCTAACTGGATTTTTTTCATAGATAGCGAGAGCACATGTTGTTGATAACTTTCATGTACAGAGCAATACATTTAAACTGTTTTTTGTATGAAATATCATGCCAAAAAGTGATGGCTCAAGTGGCGAAAAAAAATCTTTTTTTGGATTTTTCTTTGTAAATTGTGTATAACCCGCAAATTTTTTGACGGATTATTCTCAAAATAGGTGAGTACTATCGATTTTTCGCAAAATCAGTCAAAAATTCGTGTTTCCCTATAGTTCAACGGACTATTCAGCTAGCCATAATCCCCTGGGATTGAACGGCCATGATGATGATGATGAAGATATGGTTTAAGCCATTATTTACTAAAAATATGCTTACATTGGGTACATATTGTGACGCCAACAATTGCGCGACAAAGTAACAACGTTTAAACAATTAAAATTTAATAATAAATAATACCACCAGTATTTTTTTACATTTCACCACAACATGGTGTTGTCTGATGGGAGTCACTACTTTACATAAATAAATTTTCACTGAAAAACTCGACTCTAGCAGTGGCCGTTCTGTTTCTTTTAGCAGGATCTTCCCCAAAAGCTTTATGATGTTCCCCTCTGCTTTAAAATTTCTCGTTAAAAATTCCGTTTACTAGCTAGGCACTTTCCTTTGAACATTATACCGCCATTTGCTTCTCCTTGTCTTTTTGTCGCAGTAACAACCCTCTCGCCCCTTTTCACCCCTCGAGCACTAGAATGACGATGCCGCCTACGATGGATGCATTACATGATCAATTTATTTCCTTATTTTCAGCACTCTCTCCCATTACGGTATTTTAGGCGTATCGTATAACCTTATTAAGCAGTGGCGTACCATAAATGTAAGCTAGCGCGTTTCGGTGTTGACATCTATCTACTAAAAGAGGTGCCTGAAGTCAACATTGAAATCCAGAACCACCACAGATCCCAATTCTTCTCCATCCGATGTGTAGATAGCGTAAGTACCTGCAAGGTACAAGTGCAAATCGTTGTGTCTACCACAACGATTTTCACCTTCCTGTCTTTAAAAAA
Organism: Galerucella calmariensis; assembly: GCA_910591675.1. Lineage (NCBI taxonomy): Eukaryota > Metazoa > Arthropoda > Insecta > Coleoptera > Chrysomelidae > Galerucella > Galerucella calmariensis. Next base: position 87,241 of record CAJUYG010000778.1, read on the forward strand.
ATACTGATTAATATTAATTTTGAATTTAATCTATTGTATTCAACCGTAACAAGTGAAATCAGTTGGCTAAAGAGTGCTCTAATGCCCGGTTTTATAAGCTCGGGTTACCCCTGCCCCGAGAGTTAACCCTGTGACCGGTGGGTGATACAGCGTTTTATAAAGCGGAGTTAGAGTTAACCCTACCCCATCATTTGGCTCGGGTTAACTCTCGAGATAGCGGTTGTCATGCGCAAAATGCTAAAATGTGAAGAAATGGAAGGTTATGTTAAAAACATAGATACAATATTATATATAAATAATATCATATTCGATATATATTTATTTGAAATTTTTGATGACTTCCTAGCAGATGGTGAGGAAGACATTATTCAAATGGTTGAGGCACCTCGAGAACCTAGGGTTTTTAGAAATAGAAATGCAGTCAGTACAGCAACTTCTTCTTCAGAGAAGTTTACACTCCTCCTACTGCTGGCTGAATCCATTTTCAAATTTAGTAATTTCAATTTTCCACGCCACTACATATCAAAAAATGTGAGGTTATAGGTTTTGTTGTACCCGACTCATAGAAAAAAACACTGTTTTATGGCCCGACATTTTCTTCTTTCATATATTTTTACAGTAATACGCCAGGGATCTTTACAATTTAACCCGAGAGTTAATCCTCGGGGTAACTCGAGATAAGTATTTAACTCTACTTTATAAAACCGGGCATAAAGGAGACTTCAAAGTCCGGGACCGTTCTGTGGGATCACAAAGGATTGCATGATAAGAAATCTGGAACTGGCAAGATGAAGAGCACCAATTCAAATGGAGGTTGACAGAGGGCTTCATACAAAGAGTTCACTGAACAAGGTAGACAAGGAACTCTACTAGTCTATTCTGACTATTCATTTGAAGACAGTAAAGCTACAGACTTAGTCACTAAACACTGTACCCTGCATGAGTAAAATATCTACACAAAATCGGATAAGCTAGTGTACCTATGTACAGAAAATGTAAGGTAAGTTAGGAAATTCCTACTCACATACCAGATTTTTAGTTTCTTCCAAATGAATAGATGGAGCGAGCTCTTGTAACTATCAAGGTCAATACTTGTGAGAATTAGCAGCCCGATACTATTAGATGCACGAGCGAGCGTTGCGAAGAAAGGGTGTTTGATAATTAAGGGCTGCTAAAGCGTTTCCTGCATGTGTGACACACAATTATTTTTTGCCTACCGAATAAACCATAAATGCAACAAAAAATTTTGACATACGTTGACGGTTAATTAGAAAATGTACGTGAAACATCTAAGTACTCAAGTGATAGATGGTGAAAAACTTTCCTCGCTATATACAACATTAATTTAAAATCAAAATTTTTTGGTATCAGACATTTTGCGTTTTGTCAAGAACTGTCAACATATTTTGTATATATTGATACATATCATTTCCATGGCATACGGTGTCATTGTTAAATAAATTGAGCAGCTGTTGATTTTAGAGCAATAATATATTCATTTACTACATCTAGTTTAATAATTATAACGATTGCACGAATGGTGTGTATGCCATGGCCGCGAAACTTTTTAACTTTTTAACTTTTTTAATGTAGCGGCATCGGCGATAACTGTTCTTTTGGTACATTAAAAAGGTATTACGCGGCCTAGGCATACAAATAACTATTTTTTTGGTAGAGTCATGTACCTCCAAACTAGATGATTATCTTATCTGACAATTTTTGAAAAACTATTCCCAAGTCAACCTATGGTTATTTTCAACATTTTTTTTAAATTGTACGTAAATAAAAAACAATTCTGTTTGTCATTATTATTTGTTAAGTATCCAGAATAACAATAAAAAACGCCGCCACTGCTTCTCCAGGGACGCTCCAGCGACGCCCTAGCTGTCCGTTGCAGACGCCATTTTGGACGCCGTCGTTTGCGTCCTTTGTTCGGCAATAGAGCTTTGTGGTATATGGCATGTCATGTCATCATGTTCAAATATGCCCGGAGGTGAACCGGACTCCGCTTTGTTCCTTCCACTATACAGGATGTACTCTTAATATTTATGAAATAATATTAACCACTGCATAAAACTTTTTATGTACTCACTTCAGACCCAGTATTTTATGCAAGTTTGCGAAGGTTTTTAAAATTATATTGCAAAAAACTATTTATTTTTCAGTTAGTGAACAGCTTCAATAAGCAAATTCCTATGAAAGAAAGGTCTGCTATACAACGAACTTGTGTATTTAACGTGACTTCTTCATCGGAGGACTCAGGCAAAACTGTCAAAAATTAAAAATAATTCACAAACGCACCACGAGAAGCGTTTACTCCGTCGTCTGACTGACAAGTACACTGTCAGTTTTCGATATATTATGAACGTACTCATTATGTCATCAGTCATCTTTAGTTGAGCGCGAATTTTGAACTAATGGCATTTTTATTCAAATAATTTTATCTTGATAGGTGATTTCAAGCAGTAAATATGTTAAAGACAATCTCCTGGGTATAAAATATTATGTTGCACAAGTTTTTGTTGAACTACTATCCCTGAATAATAAAAAATTATTAACCACTAATAGAGAAAAAAGAAGTTGACTTCTTCTTGACAAGAAGAAGCAATAATTGTCAACTTTACAGCTAGTAGTGGTCAAAAGTCAAAAATCAAAAGAGAGCTACAGCTAGACAGTTTAATGCTGTTCATCCACACAGTATGTAACTGAAATAATGGACACATTTTTTGAAACAGGATCATGCCAATAAAAAACACTAACCACAACCAGGCTTTGGAAGTTGACGTCTATGGACAGCTTACGTTAGAAGAACAGCAGTCAATATCCCAAGTTTCTAGTGCAGTGTCTCTCAGCGTCTATAGTTTTGTGAATTGATGACAGAATGACTGTACGACATTCCTGCTTTACTATACAATATCTGATTTTCCAACGAATATTCAGATGAAGTCAACAGACAGAATTGTAGATATTGAGCAGAAAACGACCCACACGTAATGCAAGAGTTTCATAGTCAAACACCACAATATGGTGACCATATTGTTGGACCATATTTTATCCAGGAAAACTTGAATAGCTCAGAGCAGCTATTGATCCCGAATTGGGCTATCGGTGCTGGAAGTTTTAGTGCATTTTTCCTTCAGATAGATAGGCACTTTAAGGCTGACTGATAAGTTATTTTCATTTAATTGAGTATTTTAAATTGCGGCCAACGTTGATTGTTAAGATAAGTTTTAGGGAATGTGAGGTATGGTTCATATAATAACCTTTTTGGCGTGCGTCATCGATTGTTAATGTCCTTCTAACACATTACGTTGGAAGAAATGGAAAATGAGCAGGTATGTGATTAATCCCAAACAAAGTATCACAATAATGAATCGAATAAATGTATTACAAACGTTAACCCTAATCTTTGACTTGAAAAATTTGATAAGTTGATGTTTAGATTACGCGCAGGCGCCACCTGTGAATCGGGATAAATTAAATCAACCAAAATAGGATGCAAACGTACCTTTCGTAGCGGCAATGTGTCTTACGTCTTTTTCTAATGTCTCACTGATGACAGTTCTCGTCAGGCCTGTTTGTTGTTTATGGTCAATTATTATTTATGAATCTTATTGCTATATTTATTTGAATAATACCAAAGTATTTACTTATCAAATTTTAGGTTAGAAATATGTCAAAATAGCAAATAAAATATGCATTGATGGGCATGACCTGAGAATTTACGATATTATGCGATAAAAAGCAGTGTAGAATCAATCTAAGTTTCTTGCCGAGTCATTCTGACGCAGTTATTCAAAATGATTCTGTTCTGGAATGTGATTTGTGGATTTGAAGAAAGCATTTGAATACGTAAATATGTGATTCATTGAGAAACTTAATATACTTGATGGTACAAAATATGAATTTGGAAATTGAAAATTGCCTACCCTGTATGGTGAAAATATAGCCGTGAGTGTAATGTCGGCAACAGAAAGGGCTCTCTGTGCTATGCCCCATTCTCGGTGTCTCCCTCTGGATGAATGACGTTCCCTGTTCAATTAAGCAGTAATATCCGCATTTAATTAGGGAAACTATATTACACTCTCCACTCGCTCCCCGATGTATAATGTAGTGCCACAGGGATACAATAGCGGATTTGTTTATCGAGATAACAACATTAATTCGGAATACAACATTTCTTGAGTGTTTTTCTTGTAATGTAAAAATTTGAAATGATAGGAGACTCGAATAAATGATGTGAAAAGCTTAATCCTTGGAAATAGTACAAATTCCCTCTTTTATATCTACCTATTCATTTCCTGAGTACTGAAAGTTTATTCATTATACACGATTCATTAATAGCTTCTTACTCTAACTCTAAAACACCATTTCGTCGCCACTTTTTCCCAATTTATATTAAAAACCATCCTTTTTATATATATTTTTTTGTATAGTTCAAACATCATTGATTCATTTGAAAGAGATGAAGTGTTGAACTTGAGCCTACTCTAAAATAGGTTATTTTCACACACATAAACTTGCAAAAATACATATCGCAGTATGCAGATGACACCTCTTTAATTAGTCATAATAACAGCATCAAAAAAACAACTGCAAACATTAATGAACAAAACGGAGAAATGGTTCAACAAGTGGAATGAAGCTTAACCCTTTGAAATCTTAATTAATAATCTTTAATCACACACCAACACCCAAAACACCATATATTTATATTAACAACAACATAATTCCATGCACATCAACTGCAAAGTACCTTGGTATGACTATCGACACTAAACTTCAACAAAAACGTAGAGAGGCAAGGAAAAAATATATTAGCCGAGGAAAACACTTTCAAAGCAAAACATGGGCGTAAGCATGCAGCACACATATACACAAGTATCTGTAGACCGATACTTGAGTATGGCCATATAATATTCCAAACAATAGCAAGATCTGTATGGATAACACTACAGACAACAGAGACAACAACTTTAAGAGCCATCACAAAAATGAGACATCCAACAAACCCTCTCCACAATCCATCAAACAAACTTCTATACCAAACCACAAAGGTACAGCCACTGAACGGTAGAAGGACAACTCTGTCTCAAACATTCTCTAAGTGGTATATTATTGTAGTAATCTTCTGCCTAAGAGATCACATAGAAGTGCAGAAGTGCAGAATTGTAGAGCTAGGTATACAGTGATGGGCAAATGTGTGGAACCAAGTAAATATCTCTGGAATTATTGGAGATATCAAAATGAAATTTGGAAGGTGGATACTACAGTAGATTGCCTAATTGTTTTCATATTTTTTAACAATTTTGAATATCCGGTTTTACCGGAAGTAATGTTGATTTTAAAATTTGCAATGGAACACCCTGTATATTATTTGAGTTTCTGATGAAACATTTTATTACGAATACAAAAATATCGGGTTCGATATTTTTCATTTCAATACCTACCGAGATATTAACAGAAAAGTAACTAAGGAAAGGAAAAATCTAATATCCTTATTAACTGAAACCAAGTGATTTTCAAAACATTGAAACTTAACTAAACTAAAATTAATGTATTAGATGTTCAAACTGAGCACCGTTTACTTATTAACAATAGGCAAGTCGGTTTGTAAATTCTCTAGTAACATTAGCTATTACTTCTGGTGGAATTCTCTGGATCTCTTGAGTTATTGTTGCAGCTAATTCTTGCAAATTATTTGGTCTATCAACATAAACCTTAGACTTTAAATAATCACACAGAAAATAGTCTAGTGGATTAAGGTCGGGCCATTCATAAGTACCACTTTTTCCAATCCATCTGTGATGAAATGTCGGTAGGTATTGAAATAAAAGTCATCGAACGCTATATTTTTGTATTCGTAATAAAATGTTTCATCAGAAACTAAAATAATATACAGGGTGTTCTATTGCAAATTTTAAAATCTACATTACTTCCGGTAAAACCGGAAGTTCAAAATTGTTTAAAAATATGAAAACAAATAGGCAATCTACTGTAGTATCCACCTTCCAAATTTCATTTTGATATCTTTAATAATTCCAGAGATATTTACTTGGTTTCACACATTTGCCCATCATTGTATAGCATTGCTAGATTAGATTAAATGTTATAAGGAGGCTACTGGTATACTTTGCTGCTACCTTTTCAGATATTGTTTTTTTTGGTAAACATTTTTATGAACACCTTCCGCGTATGGTCAGCAGTGTGTGCAGAGCTCATAGCCACTAAAAACACCACAAATATGCTCGTGGTTCATCCCGTAACTGCCTTGACAGCATGTCTTCAGAATGAAGGATTCCGTTAACTTCTGGTTTAACCTATGCTCTCTTTCTTTCTTTCCTTTATCTTTCATTGCCGTTCTTCCTCATATTTCCTACCATAAACTCCTAGCTTATTTTCTCACCGATCTGCTCTTCCAGTTCATTTCTGGTATGTGCCCATCGAACACACTTGTACAGTGTATGAGACGCTGTTTATCTCTCCGCAGGCATTCCATCCATTCTATTACGTTTGGCATGAACCTCTTTGTCCACTGTGCCACGTCTTTCGTCAATTCCCCTTCACTTTGCCACCTGTTCATCGAGATTTCTCTCTCTTCTATTGTTGCAGGGTTCATGGTTCGTCTCCTCTTTGGTACAACCGCCTTCTTTCGTATGTTTTGATGTGAATGGGGATGAGCCCGGCTAACATTCGTGCTGCCTTGACTAGATTACTTTCACCAGCCTGACTCTCTTGAAAAATTGGTTGCCATGTGAGTCACCGCGTGGTACACAGGCACGTTAAATCACATACTTACATATTTTCTTCGCCACTACAAAACTGTGCAATGAGACGCTTCATTTTAGAAGGAATTTTTTTAGTAGTTGTAGTTGTAGTTTTAAAGATTTTTAGCTCCTCTGCAGTGCATTTAAAAGTAAAATTAAAGCCACAAACGTATTGTTTGTTGTAATAAAAAGTAAATTTAATATTTTTCAATTAAACTAAGGCTAAATACGATCCTGCGAGTTACAGTCTTTGACTAAATCCAAAATTCCCAGTGGCTTGTTAATAACAGTGTACATAATAGAGCACCGCCGAGAGTGTACAAGCTGGCGTATGTACACTGTGGGGTGGTAACTCTGACACGACCAGCTTCGATCCTCGCCGCGGGTGCCGCCGCCGCCACCATCAGCGCCCGTTTCCATGACGACGTTTTCAACTGCTCTCTATCTCCTTTCGATCTTCACAATATCCGATTTTGTTGATGATCCTGGGATACATGGGAGACGACTTTGGAAGGAAGTGAAATCGTCTCTACAATAATTACAGTTATTTTTTTGAATGAATACAAATTCTGGAAAGTGTAAGCTCACTAGATAACTCTACTTAATAAATTTGGCTGTCACAATTTTTATACATTTTCAGAAAGGGGAAGGATTCAGCTTTAGCTTATGTTAGAAACTCCACGACAATTAAAAAATTCAACATAAATATCCAGCTCTATCAATCAGGATTTATGTGTACGAGATTTGAATAAATGTAACTTTCAACTTTATATAATAAAAGTATGTTATGATATATTATTTCTACTTCCGTCACTAAAACCGCATCTAAGACACGGGTTTGACATTCGCAAAACGTCACTTTGAACGTTTATCTATTGTTTTTTAAACGTCACGTCCAGTGTATCTTCTGTAATTTATATTTTCCGTCCACCGTGTATTAAAATATGCTATTAATGTTCTAAAAATTAGAAAAAATCATACACTACTGACCCCTTATTAATGCATGATTTACCTACATTAATCAACGATTTTCTGCAGGCAACCCAACGCACATCTTATAAATTATAGTATTTATATTGACAGTAATCGGTGGTGTAGGCAACCAAACATACAGTAACGTCTTGAAAAAATGAATCCTAGTATAGAATACTTCTAGTTTTTGACTTACATATCGTTCATATTTTAATATTCTACAAAATTATAATAGTATTATTAGTGTTGAAACAATTAAACATCCAAAATATAATGTAAGAAAAACGAAAACAGTGACATTTGAAGTGTCGACCTTCTTTGTGACATTTCAATGTCATTATCTATCTTTGACAGTACTTATCTATGAAACAAATAAATATTTTTTGTCCACGACCACCTAATAATAAGTCAATATTTTACCTCCTAACTAAAGGTATATGGTACCCATATATCAACTGTCGTGAATTATGGTTCATAATACACTGTAGTGTATTATGGTTCATAATTCACGACTAGAGATAGGGGTAAAATATGAAATAAACTATTAAATCTGTGTATTTTGTTCAGGAGATTTGTTTCTGACATATATCGTATCTATAAAATATTGTAATTTTTGGTATTGATACTTTTCATAACGATATTTTCTAGTATTAAGTATTTTAAAACAATATATTTATAACGGTACGTTTTATTGATACTTTCTACAGTATCGCCCATCTCTATATATGTCAAATTATTTGAAGTAGCTGCCACAACATTTTGAGGTTAGTAATATGCCTAATCGATACTGACTTTTATTTATTAATAAATAAATTAAGTGTCGTGGACAAAGTATAGTATTCTACTCGCAATTTATGGCCATAATTCACTTGGGTGACTTGCGCCCCTCGCCTGCGGCTCGTGACGTAAACGTCACCCATCGTGAATTATGGCTATCATAAATTGCTCGTTTAATAATATACTATAGTTTTTAAATATTGAGAAAAACTAATACAACTAATGCAGTCAACGGTAATGCTTTGTAACTAACACGAGTATTAAAAGGGCAATTAACAATCTCGAACACTAACGCACTCGCTCTGCTCGTGCGTTAAATTATCTCGATTGTTACTGGCCCTCATTAATACACTTGTTGGTTAAATAACTATTAATATTCCGTAATAATTTTGCAGTTCTGTGTTATTTGATTTTACAATGACACGTCAGTCATTGTCTGTGATATTGTGTATTCAAATAAAATAATATAACTATGTTTTTTCCTGAGGGCGTAGAAAAGGTATACTTAGTAATCTTTAGTCACTCGTTTCAAAAAACGTTTCAGAAAACTCGTGACTAAAGCAAAGAATACACCAGCTCGACGCAATATCTTTGATGTTTTGGTTACAAAAATGTATGACCTTGAGAGACCGATGTTGCCAGATAACTTATTCAACACACAGCTAAAATTATGAAATTTTCAAATATTGGTAATATAATAGAGCATGTCCACGTGATGTCACAAACTATTTTGACAACAGCCCGGTGGTAAAACAATAAGCAAAGCGTTCAGAACACGTGGTACTTAATAGTGAGGTTATGCTGATTTATAATGATGTGTTTGAGTTTAGTTGGTTATGCTTCAGTGTACTTTTAAAGTTATTTCAATTGTTGAGCTTGCATATTTAATAATATATAATATAGGTTAATAGTTGTTTGTTGTTTGATAATTTTTCATCGTGTCTATTGTTTATTGTTTTACCACAGGGGTATTGTCAACTGTCAACTGTCGTGGACATGTCCTATTGGTTGACAAAATGAAGTATGACAAGTATCTTATTACAATGCGCATATAAAAAAAGGAACGGAAAGTTCTCTTCTTGTTAACCTGATGTATTATTTGACTGAAGTAACGTTTTTGACAATTGTTAATTAATATACTATTTTGTGATTGTCAAGAATTGTAAATGAAGTCTTGGTAGTAAAAATTCGAATCTGGCGAGTATTAAATATTATTAAACAACAAATTGGGACCTAAGAGATCTATTAGGCCTCTTACTTCTACTTAGTGCCTGCCGAGGAAAGTCTCAGAGTCTGCCAGCTCCTTTAGTTTTTCACATGTTTGAAATCCTCTTGTAGAGAAGAATCCAACAATGCAATAAAGTATAGTGTGTTTCATTTAAAAAATTGAGAGGGGTGACTATAGGAGGGGGTTGAAGTTACAGCATCTACATATGAGCAAAACGTGCACATTTATGATTTTTGATGTGTGCAGTAACGGCTTCAGAATTATGAGGGGCTGTTAGTTTTCATTGAAATGCTACGTATATACAGTGTTTACTGGAAAAAAGAAGCTATATCACCATTGTTTCTCAAATTTACTTAATGCACATGATTAGTAAGGAAAACTATAAATCAGCATGGCAAATACTCAGCACAAATGTCTGGATAGGTGTAGGCAACCAAACGTTACACCAACGCTCAATCCCTTAAAAGATGGGATTTCTAGCTGGACACTGTCAACTAAGGAAACACCTCCATACTATGGGGCTAGTGGACACACCTCTATGCAGGATGTGTGAACAGGAAGATGAAACTGTCAGTCATGTCTTGTGCGTGTGTGTTCGGTGAGTCTTGGCCTACACATGCCGCCTTCCACCACCTTCCTGGGAAGGACAGGATGGACCGAGTGATGGACGATGACCTAGGAGGACAACTCCTCGGGAGGATGTACAATAGGTCACATGTGTCCTAAGTGCTGTGAGCCTACACTCACCCTCCCGACTCTATAGATACAGAGAACCTAATCAAGATTTGTTGTTGAAATGTCTTTATTGATATACCAAAACACTCCGTATATATATTTTTTAATAGAACAATAATTATCCATAAAAAAGCGCCTCAACATCACGAAAAATATTGAATAAATCGAAGTGACGTATCCGGCAGAGGGTAAAATAAACTATTGAAAGATCTCGATCGTTTCATGTCGGATATTCGTCAAAAAATATATAACAGGCTTTCAAATTCAAACCGTGTAGATTTTTCGTATATGAAAGCGCAGGGAGAGCGATAAATACCGGCTTATTATGAGCCATATTGCTTTATTTATTGGCCGGCTTGCGAGAACAATGACTACCGTTTACAGTTTTCGAGTGCCGCAAATGGATTTTGAAATGTATACGCGCTACTCCAAAAATTCTAGTGCACAGAGTCTGACTATCGTATGTAGCCTAATCATAGTACACATAAAACCTCACAAAAAAAAACAAAAAACTTGATAATTGAGTATTTAAAAGGGTGCTAAGAATGCAATGTTTTTTTCACTCTAATTGTTTAAATAATAAGAAAACAGAAAAATGTTTGAATCAAAAATTGTGGCTAATATATTTATTTACAAATTTTATTTAAAAAGTTTTTTTGTAAATTTAAAAGTTTACGAGATAAAATTGATATCAGTGGTAGTCAATTCGTGGTTACACGCGAACGACCCGTGAGCCAAATTTATTAACCGCTCGTTAATAATTTTGGGCTTATAAAATTCTGAAAAAATAAATAAACACATGTAAAATGGACAGAAAAATCTCCACTTTTGGATAAAAATACTTTTAAGTTTGAAAAAGTAGATTTTCTAACTGTAAAATCAGTTTATTTATAAAAATACTGGAGCTAAAAAGTCAAGGAACAATTATAGTTCCTATTTAATTGATACTTATCCCAGCGATAATTCCTTTTAGACTCAGCATTGCAAATGAGCATAGAACATTATTATTATAAAAGCAAAGCCATCAATATTTCTAATTTTAAACAAATGCTTCTTAAAAATCTGTTTTTTGCATGCTTAATTTTACTTGTTTTCTTTAGACTTCATTCAATTATATCTTTTTTTGATATTAATATAATTCAATAAAACTTCACCACTAAACACTTTGAAGCGTCTACTTTCGAAACTACTATACAATTTTTCAATAAATATCAAATTTTTTAAATAATATACAATTATTTACAATAAATTTTTAAACCAGACGTCTTCTAGCAAACCTTTTATAACTTTTTATAGTGTTTATTATATTATCTAAAAATTTGGTAACTTTATAATGAATCTATGGCCCAGGAAAGAAAGAGAAGGAGGAAATGCAGGTGAGAAAGCGGCTTATACGCGCCGCCGCGTACTAACAACAACTACAATAATAATAAAATATTAACAACAAAAATTTTAATAAATTACATGAAAAATAGAGGCTGTTATTAAAACAATTATGTAAATAACGTGGGGTTAAAAAAATGAAGGTTCAATGAGGGTTCATGTGGAAAATCATATATATATTTGTGAAAAATGCAGATACAAAAAAAAGTTTTAAATAAAATTTGAACAATTTTTGGACAAATATCATATTAAACAATTTTTCCTAAATGTCATTGTTTATTTACTATCGTATAGTTGAAAACATGAAAGTTGATGTTCAAAAATTCTACTAGGGAAATTTCGTATATTTTGAAAACTAATTCAGATACAAAAAAAATTTGAAAACAAATTTTGTAGATAAATGTATTAGCTACAATGTTAAGTTGAACATTTTTTCTGTTTTCATTATTCAAACAATTAGAAAATTGCATGCCTAGCATCGTAAAGTTTTTCTCATGTTAGTAACAACCCTTTTAAATACTCAATTTTGAATTTTCAAGTTATTTGTATTTTTTGCTCTATTTCACGGAGATTTTGTGTACTTTGATTAGGATAATGGTATTGGTAAAGAGAGTGTATATCATGTGAAATACATATCTTTTGAGATTTATTGTGACAATCACAAACCAGATTTTGTGGTGACAATTTAATTTATATTTAAATAATCCCATATGCCACAGTGCAATTGTCACTTTGACAGCGGAAATGTTACCTGCAACAATGAAATTATCGCTCCTTCCTTTTAAAAAAAAAGTTAGGTATATTGACAAAGCATCTTCTGTATGTTCCTTGTGGTATATTATTCATCCTTTTTTTAATTTCTTGGGAAATTAAACCACAATATTTTTAAATTCTTTATTTCAATTTTTGATTGTCTAGTTGTCAAATTTTTTCTGTTGTGTCAGTTAGGGAAAAAAATTAATTTCTACTTATTTTTTCTTGACAACGGTAGCTGGAACGCTACCGAAACGTTGAAATAAAGAATTTAAAAAATTGTGGCTTAATTTCCCAAGAAATTAAAAAAGAATATTGACAAAGCCTGTCGTCAAAATATTAAAATATTAAAAAACGTCGTTGAAAATTATAGAAATATTGGTTGGTAGTGCAGCTTATTTAAAACGAAGAATGCTACTACAGCCCTCACATAAATCAGATGACAAAACAAGCGTTCAGCAGGAAATTGATTTTTGCTCTGGTTTGGCTGGTTTTAGGATGAATGCGATTAGTGTTTAAATTGGCATCAGATGATAGACTCCGTTTCACATGAGAAGAAGCCACGTGAAGTTGACCAACTAACTTGCGCAGAAACCAAATTGGGTCTTGTTTATCTATGTCGCCTCCTAACGATCGTCTCACGCAATTGGCGTTACAAACTATGTTTCATGCCAACAGCAACAACGAAGTATGAGCACAAAATGATACCCATTTTGTTGCGAATTGCATACTATACTTTTTCTATGACAACATATCGTTCACGTTTAATACATACATGCATTGCAAAAACTTTGAAAGAAATAAACTGATAATATTTCATTACTCCGAATTCGCCGCTAATGGGCTTTCTATTAGAATTAAAATCACATTAAAATATAAATTGAAAAGATATGTGAATATCTTCTTTACTGCTATTTCTGATAGGTAGGTACACAGAAATAGAAGCCTATAAAAATGTGTTTCTAGAAAACTATGAACTTACTCTTCACCTACCGAAACTTTGACAGAAACGATCTGCTAACATTTCATCAATTTGTCGCTGGGCGTCATAATTTGACAAGCCGTAGTCGTAGGGATTTTAGAGCGAGCTTGAACCTAACACGAAATATTCCATTTCGCATTTGTTGCTTAGAAACTTTCCTAGCATCCGATGCAAAAATGAAATTCTGTAGAAAATGTGCTTGTTTGTGATTGAAGTTAAAGTTATAAAATGAACATTTATCGAGGTTGTCGTTTTTTTCGACTGTAAATAAACGGATGGTCATTTAAAAATTGACGGCACCGTATAGTGAGAGAAATTTAAATATTCTTGAGATCTGTTATTAAAATGAATGAAGAATATATTAACTATTCTTTCCTACATGAAAAACAGTTCAAGGGGTATGAATTTCACATAACATACCGCGAATCTTTGTAGCCACACCGCATGACAATAAAAATGGCGGCTAATAACGTACCGCCATTATTGTACAACTTCCGGTGTTGAGGGGATTCATGTGCCCGCGATTCTTCACAATATTTTTTTTCCCTGAAGGGTTTAACGTGTCAATTATAAAAATGATGAATGCTTAATCGGCAGTAATACAGTTCATATGGTATAAGTTACGCACAACGAGCTTGTATGGTGTTCAATTAACGAGGTTGGCGGCTTCAGCTCGAAAATAAGAAGATCTAGAGCGATAGGTATTTTGAGAATTGGAAGCTTTTTAAAATTCAAAATTTTTTAAAATCAATTAATTCTTATCTGTCAAAGGATGCATAAGAATCTTCCAGAAATCTACCGTTTCCTATCATTGAGAGGTAAAATGAAACATGTTGAATTAATAATATTTTGTCACTTGCAAAGAGTTTTTCTAAATTCATGATTACTTTTAATACATATACAATAATACCTACCCTGATTGCAGCTGAATTATTTAGAACATAGACCAGTGCCCAAGCCTTCAAAAATAGTAAAAAGTGAAAAAAAATAATAGTAGAATAAAACCTGTTAGAAAAGGAGGGGAATACGATATAATTGGAGAAAAAAAATGAATTACGGGTGATTCGAGTTCGGGAAGTGGGAGGGGGTGAGTTTTTAGGGGTAAAAAATGGTTTATCTCGATATCCGGCAAAACTACAAGTCCCAGGGAAAAAGTTAAATGGCAAAGTTGTGAGTAATAAAAAGCTCTACAACTTTTGTATGTTTTAAGATAATTAATATACCTGAGTGACCTACAGCAAATTTTAGCGCATTTTAAGGTGTTTCATAGAGATGTGGGTTTAAAGAAACGTAACCTAAAAAATGGATTACAATTAATCAAATCTATTTATAAATGTAAAAATGGAAAGATAGTCAATCAAGGTTTTAAAAAAATCAATTGGTAAAACTTAAATCATCCTTCATTTTGCACTGCAGGAGCAGCAGAACAGCATTGTTACAGGGCATATTATCAGCTTCAAACTTGGGAGGGGGTGTTTTTAAGGGTAAAAAATGGTTTATCTCGATATCCGGCAAAACTACAAGTCCCAGGGAAAAAGTTAAATGGCAAAGTTGTGAGTAATAAAAAGCTCTACAACTTTTGTACTCACAATTTCACACATAACCTTGAAATTTATGTGAAAAACTCAAATAACCAAGGTTTTGGTTTTTTTTATTTTTTATATTTTTCAAAAACAGTATTTTTATTACGAAATTTCGTGAAATCTTACATTATTATGTCCCAAATACACTGTAATTTATTTGATTTGGAATACTTTTTTTTCACCCTTTTTTTGACTTAATATCAAAAAAGCACCCTAATTTTCAATCGAAAATTCTCGCGTCAGAATATCAGCTTTTTTCAAAAAGTCGGTGGGCTTTTTGTTCGTTTAAATGTCTACTTCCTGATAGTCTGAAAAAAATATACATCTCCACGGTAAATATTCTCAGAAAATGCAAAAAATGAAAAAACTTAAATTCGAAGTTTTTTTCAATCACTATGTACAATTTTGAGCTATTTATTGAAATTCGCACTTCAATTACTCAAAAAACGTAAGATTCCATGTTACATTGATAGACGAAAAAATTGCAAATCGAAATACACTACTACAATTAACAAAAAAATAAGTTAATAAAGTTAATATTTTATATGACATCTACAATATTTTGAAAAAGTTGTAGAATCTTCTTTAAATAATATTTGTTGATGCCTACTTATTGCTGTTTTAAGATAATTAATACACCTGAGTGACCTACAGCAAATTTTAGCGCATTTTAAGGTGTTTCATAGAGATGTGGGTTTAAAGAAACGTAACCTAAAAAATGGATTACAATTAATCAAATCTATTTATAAATGTAAAAATGGAAAAATAGTCAATCAAGGTTTTAAAAAAATCAATTGGTAAAACTTAAATCATCCTTCATTTTGCACTGCAGGAGCAGCAGAACAGCATTGTTACAGGGCATATTATCAGTTTCAAACTTGGTTGGGCAGCAAATTGACAGCAACAGATTGGGGCTGAAAGCAACATCAACGTGGCATTATGCCCAAATTTACAGAAAAGGATTTAATTCTGGAAGCTTTGCTCAAAACTACTTGCTGCAGCTGTGAAACTGGGTATAACAGTTTGGAATGTGGCTGACGAAAACATGGTTTAAAATTCACAAATTTATATACAAAGTGTCATGGTTCTGAAAATTGCTCCAATATGAGAGAAAAAACCTACGAGGAAGTAAATGATTCAGATGAAATTGTGGATGAAGAACCAATGCATAATGGAAATAATATTGGAGACGAAAAAGGTGATGGTCTTGAAGATTTCGAAGATCAACTAGAGTTGGAAAGGTTTGTCGAGTCTAACGATAAATAGATGCCATCAAAGAAATAAAAATTAACGGATAGATGATTAGTATTCAAGATAATGTATTTATAAATATCAAGATTAAAGTTTTTAAAACTATTATAATGTAATCAAAATGAACTATCTAAATTCAATAGTACGATTTACATGTATATTCACATTTTATGAGATTTCCTATGACATGAATGTAATTCGAATTTAATGAATAAACTTTTCAACTCGAAAAAATTGGGGCAATCACATTTTTTCGGTAAAATTGTACATAGTCGTTAAAAAAAGCTTCGAATTCAAGTTTTTTTTTTCATTTTTTGCAATTTCTGAGAGCATTTACCATGGAGATGTATATTTTTTTCAGACTATCAGAAAGTAGAGATTTCAACGAACAAAAAGCCCACCGACTTTTTGAAAAAAGCTGATATTTTGACGTGAGAATTTTCTAAAACTTGTTTATTTTCACATACATTTTAAGGTTATGTGTGAAACCTGAATACAAAAGTTGTAGAGCTTTTTATTACTCACAACTTTGCCATTCAACTTTTTTCCGTGGGAGATATACGAGATAAACCATTCTTTACCCTTAAAAACTCACCCCCTCCCACTTCCCGAACCCATAATTTATTTTTTTCTCCAATCATATAATATTCCCCTCCATTTCTAATGGGTTTTATCCTACTATTATTTTTTTTTGTTTCCAAAATTATCGACCCTGGTCTAACAATAATATTACCTCTTAGTATTTTAAGACTGGACTTAAAAAAATAAAAAATAAATATTAAAGTGCGAAGTCATTCAATTGAAAATATTGTACACTATTACATTGAAAGAGACCACGTCTTAAGTGATATTTATCACCTGAAGCCAAGGTTGCAACAGAACACGTTAAACAGCGCTCTTATTATTTATTTCTCTACGCCTTCAACTTTTAAACATCCAAAAGCAATAATACAAAGTCTCATCAAACTGATTTTTTTCAAAGAAACATAGTAATATCAATGAAGTGGAAAGCATTTCCTTGAGGTTTTGCATTACGTTCCGGAATATACAGTGACATTAAGCAGCAGAATCATTTTTGCTGTCTCCATGGAGTGTCTGATTATGTAATATCCTGCCATTCTGCCATGCAAACTCTCCAGGGACACTTAATTTTCTTCAGTTCTCCATTTTCTCTCCTTCCGGAAAAGCTGACGATTATCAACTGCGCTCACTTTTTTGCATACATTTATTTTGACACAATGAGAAGGTAACCGAAAAATATAATTTTTCTGTTAAAATAATTCTTAAATTATTTCAGTACTATTAACCAGAAATATTATGTTCAAATATTTAGTGAAATATCTCAATAAAACTTAACTACAGAATATATAAGTTGTATTGAACGTCTTATCTTAGACCTGGGGCTGAAATCGAGTAGACTTTAAGATTAATCTACACATTTCTGAGAAAATAGCTCGAATTTACGACAAAAATTAAAAATAAAAAGATTCATTATAGAAATTAAGTAGGTAGTCTGATGCAGATTGACATTTCCACTATTAAAATAACGTTTGTAATTATTATGTGTGTGAATTATTATACGCTGTTATGCGCAATAGACCTATCCAAGATGCTGTCAAATGATTTCCAAAATGGCCGCTGGTAGACACACATATCTTTTGTTATGATATTATTGTATGTGAAATCTATTTAGTTCGGTCAATTTACTCTTCTGTGGTCTCCTTTAATCTAAAGGTTCAATTCTTTATTGTATTGTGATTAATTATAAATAATTCAGTGTGAAACTAGAAAATATGCCTACTACTTGAAAATATTTGTATGCTGACAAACTCTTGCATTGGTGTAAAAGCTGTGTGTCAGGACCAAATACGACACTATGTGGAAATAAATCACTGGTGGAAAGTCGACTTCTTGAGTTTCTTCAATAGAAGCAGGGTTATTCATGAGTGTGTAAGGATCAATACCCTGAATAACTCTTATTTTTTCCTTGTATCTTATGGCAATTTCTTTACAGTCACTCTCTAACGTCAATAGATAATCACTTTTATTGGAACAAGCCATTATTTAAACTTTAAACACGTATAATAGGAAAAAAACTATTAAAACAACTATGCACCTATGCAAAACGCAGGTAAATGATCTTTTGTGTGTCTACCAACGGCAATTTTGTATGTCAGATGGTCACGTGTTCTGAATAGCCTTATTCGTATAATATGTGCACATGTTCTTGTTTATAGAGGTTAAGGTTACTCGGTATTCTATTGGTTAAGGTTAGCTACCAGTTTCCATTTTGGAAGTATCGTTCTACAAACCAGTAGAGAGCGCACTGATCGTTCCAGCTGATTTCTTCCTACGCGTTCACCCTGTCTTTTTTTACGTACAATGTCTGTTTTCGCTCCTCACCTAACACATACATTATGAACGCACTCCTTATGTCAACAGTCATTTTTAGTTGAGCGCGAATTTTAAAATAATTGTATTTCTATTCAAATAATGTTATTTTGTTAGGTAATTTCAAGCATCAAATATGTTAAATACAATCTCCTGGGTATACAAAATTATGTATGTAGTTAAAATATAGTTGAAATAATACCCTTCTTGGTGTGCGTCATCGATTGTTAATGTCTTTCTAACACATTACGTAGGAAGAAATGGAAAAAAAGGCAGGTTTGTGATTAATCCTGATCAAAATATCACAATAATGAACCGCTTAAATGTACTACAAAAGTTAACCCTAATCTTTGACTTACAAAAATTTGATTGGTTGATGTTTAGACTTCGCTCAAGCTCAACCTATCAATCGAAAGTTTGACATACTATGAAGGCGTTACTTTCGTAGCGGCAATAAGTCTAACGTCTTTTTCTACTGTCACACTGACAGTTCTTGACAGGTCTGTACTTTGTTGTTTACGGTCAATTATTATTTATGAAAAATGAATATTAATCTTATTGTTTTATTTATATGAATAATACAAAAATATGCATGAATACACGGAAAAACATCAGTATTTTGAAAGTTCTCAAGTATTTTCAGTTAGAAAAAGAAGCTGGTAATTATTAATTGCATAGCCTTTTCGAATTTGGCTAAATACAATCCTGATGATCTTATTTATCAAATTTAAGGTTAGCTATTTGTCAAAATAGCAAATAAAATAAACGACATGCCGAAAACCCGGATATACGTCACAATCGATGACGCACACCAAGAAGGGTATTATTTTAACTATACTATCTCTGGATTATCAAAACATTTGAATTTGTCCACTATTGACATAGGTTGCCAATAGAAAAAAATTATTCACCACTTATAGAGAAATTGAACAATGACTGGCAACTTCATGCTCTAGTGGTTGAAAAATGTTATTTGATAGACATTTTAAGTGAATCCAAACTTAGACTTTCTCAAGTCAGCCAAGACTGAAAACACGACAGAATGAAATAGTTTGGGTACATTCATTCATTCAAACGTTTGGGTTGTGCTCAACAGCCCGGGCACTTGACCTAAGTCATTGTACCATTAGTTAGTTAGTTAGTTTGGGTACAAGTTCGGTGTTCAGTTTAATACTAATATCGCTGAGATGTATCCTGCAATTTCTTAACTGGTTACTGCAGGAAAATAACCAATTTTATCTCAAAAAATTTATTTTGTGCTGAAGCTACGTTAACTGGATATTGTAATTTACAGAATGCTTATCAATATGCCTACTTTTGTGAAAATCCGCAAGAGATAAAAGAGACGAGGCACTATAGCAAATATTTAGCATTAATGTCTGGATATGTGTAATCGTCAATCAACTACTAGAACTAGTAGAAGTATTCGGCAGTTGAAAAGGTATAGAATTACGTTAATATTTTAAAAAATAACTCACCTGATTTAATCGACGGTTCGAGAAGGGACATCCAATTAACCTGCAAAAAATGATTTTCTTGATAACAATCATATTCCTTTCTGAAAAAAATATAATTCTCAACACAGAATGGAATGTCATCAAAAATTCAACATATAATTTGCATGTGAATATTCATTAATTGAATTTGGCTCAATGTCCACAAAAAGTTTTATAATTTCTTTCTGGAATTTATTGCTGGATACTGAGGTTTTTATTCGATAAGGTTATAAATTGTAAAATTCAATTGTCATATCATATACATATCAACGGCATCAAAACTGTATGCAAAGAAGAAGCAACTTTTAAATGTAGATAGTGAGTCTGAATTTGAAGTGCATAGTTCTTTTTACATGGATTACAGACAAATCAATGAATAGTCTTAAAATAACAACCATATTTTGAAAAACATGGTAGACTCCGTTTCACAAAAAAAGAAGCCACGTGAAGCTGTTTTCGTATGCGCAAGCTTGTTGTCAAAACCAGCGCCATATTGTAAAATTAGCATTCGACTTCAATTCAGTAGCGTAACGTTTTCACATTTTGTAGGTTAATACAAAATTAGAATCTGTCAGCCTTGATTGTGGATAATTTTTCTTTTAACAATCACACATTTTTTAGTAGGAATGGTTCAATAAAATTGAATGATGTGAGAACATTCCTAATCCTCTTTGAACGCTTTTTGTGTGGAATTGGCATTTCTAAAAGATGTTTAAGTCCATCATAATCTGGTTTCATAGTGTTATTTTCTATTGTATAGCCCACGATACACTTACTCACGGTATGTTCTTGCGTATGTAGCCGACAGCGTGTGACGTCATGTGGGAATCTAAATCGGTGATGTACAATTGTACAATGCTAAATATATGGGAAATACTCTGTTTGTGTTTAATTTTCATGCATATTTCCACTTTATGAATGATTATTTAAATGTGACATGGTTTTCCAGATATAATATGAAATAATACTTTATTATCAGTAACTTAGTTATCTTTTTTTGGTAAGTACAATGATGCTGGGAGTTAACAATTACAAAACGTGTAGAAATATGTGGGTAATATATATTTTTTACATTTCAAAAAGATTTGAAACAGAAATATTTATGGGTGGGCAAAATTAAAACACACTATTATATCATGAATATTTTATATTTCACATTATATTTTATTTATTATACAGGACTCCTTAACAAAGGTGTCACTGGGATACGAAACGAGAGAAAGACGAGTTTCGTGTGGTTAATGCGAGTGTATTAATAACCATTACAAGAAACTTGCATACACTATTTTTTCTACGAAAAAGAAATTTGATTTAAAAATAAATATAAAAAAATGCACAAACTAATATAAAACGTATGTAGGTATGTTACTGTTATACTAAATTAGTAATAAATTATTGTAAACTAAAATTAATAAGTTTAAATATGTATTTACCTTGATCATTAAGTATATTTGGTCTGGTCCTCGACATTTATTTTGGTCTTTTCTCGACATTCTACAGAAAATATTGGGTCTGCCTGCTTGGTTATCTAAAAATCTAGATTTCTATTGGTCAATTTTTCAGTTTCATAATGAAAACCAATGTTATAATGAGTATCATTATAAAACTGAAAATTGGCATTTAATGATTAATTTATAGTATAGGAGTAGAAAAAGTTTATATTTAGAATCATTTTATTGAAATTTGTAAATTTTGACATATTCTTGTCCAGTTTTTTCAGGCAGTTTTGAAAATTGATTTTCCTATTAATTTCCCTTAATCGTTACAAAACAAAAATAGCCCTATATTATAAAACAGTATTAAATAACACTAATAACAGTAAATTAGTGGGTAATAAATTTCCAAATAAACGAATCAACTCAAGTTAAATAGAAATTAAAGCTAACAACACCTTGTATTGCATGAAAACACAATGAATCGAAAGACTGGTGAGTGGTGGGTATAAATTCATAAAATGAAATATTTCATTCCACATTTTGCCACAGATATGATCTACTATGAATGGACCTTAATGAAAATTTGACAACAAAATTTTGCAGTCTTAAACTTCAAAATAATTTTTGATTGTCTAGTTGTCAAATTTTTTCTGTTGTGTCTGTTAGGGATAAAAATTAATTTCTACTTATTTTTTCTTGACAACGGTAGCTGGAACGCTACCGAAACGTTGAAATAAAGAATTTAAAAATATTGTGGTTTAATTTCCCAAGAAATTAAAAAAAAGAATGAATAATATACCACAAGGAACATACAGAAGATATATAAATTTCTGGTTCCCGCGTGACGTAACTGCGCGGCTCGGACGCAATTTGGAGTAGAAATCAGCATACCGAGGGTAATTTAATCTCAGTCCATATTTTTTAGCAGCATCAATAAATTTTTGTAAATTTGAGTCGTGATTTATTTCCATTCGCATGACAGACAGATAAGATATTGACAGTTTAAAATATACAACAGAATTGACAAACATTGATAACAATTAAGAAAACTATAAGTATGTATGATTAATAAACTAATTATATCACATGGTTTAAGATCAAATAAAACACACAACACTCACAAGTAAACTAGCTAAGCGTCTTTTAATAATCAAAAATCAAAAATATTTAACAGTTACTAGTTGATTGCGTTGAACACAACCTCAAATGTATATAATAAAATTGCTGTCGGCATGAAGCTTAGTTTGTAACGCCAATGGCATAAGACGGTCGTTAGGAAGCGACATAGATAAACAAGACCATTTTTGGTTTCTGCGCAAGTAGTTGGCGAACTTCACGTGGCTTCTACTTATGTGAAACGGAGTCTACATAACACACCTTCCCGGTTTTTTTTTTCAGTGTATTGAATTGTTAAACTATGCTGTTAAAACGAAAAATGATAAAATTGCATCAAAACATTATTTATTCTTCCTAAAATATAAACATCCAGTATAATTCTATTCATTTTAATGTCTTTTCATACTCATTTGTCTGATAAAAGACCATTTAAAAATTCTCAACATAATAAGAAAAATAATCACTTCAAATACGACCCGATTCGAGGAATTTACTGAAATTCCTTCTGGAGTTTTCGTAAAACAAATCCTGGAACTGGTAACGAACGACAAATAACTGGAAATATTATGTTTGCCTATAAACTTCCCGGCTTATTTACCGAAGTTATTTCGTCACTGGAATAGCGTCGTTATATAACACAAAATTTACATTATTTCTTAGAAAACAGGAAACTCAAAATATACTTATAGGGGAAGTATTTCAAATAACATAAATTACTAATTGGGCACCCATTTGCAGGTTGTAATAGCATGAGTTGACGCGCTGGAAGTTTATTAACTGCTGGTCTAATTGGAATAAGAAAATTATGTTTATGTGAAAAATATTTCTTAATAAAAATGTCCATTGTATTAAAATGAAGTTTTTTGTGACTATTAATGTTGAGGTACAAATGTTTTGAGATTTATCGAATTACTTCGGACATTCTTCGTCCAATAAACAACATACAAGGCGGTAATAATACATACGGGCTTAAGCAATGCTCATGCAATGCAGACAAGATTATATAAATTAAATTAACACATGAAAACTACAAACTTTATAAAATAATAATCGAACATAATTTGAATGAATTCGATATACTTTTAGAATTTTATAAAAAGTGCCCCTGAAAACCTTTACTACAACGAACATTTCAATAGGTAAGGTCGATGTTGTGATGCCTTTTGGTCAATAATATTTAAATAAAAGACATAAATTCCCTTGAAGCTAATTTCAACAAATCATAAGAACGTTGAATCGTTACATAAATAGAAGTAGGAAGGTCGCACGTACGAAGTCAAGTTCAGAGCGTGACATGAACATAAATGGTATTATTTATATTTACTTATGATAAACTCGACTTGTCGTATAAATATGCAAACGATAGTGTTTTAAGAATTATGATTAGTATTAGTGTTAACGTTAATGTGGATGTTAGAATATGAATATCACGATTCATAAGTAATAAGTAGTATAATGTATAGTAGTAAGTTTGAGTAATAAATAGAACGTATCCCAGTGCTACACGAGAAAATCAAAGAAAGTGCTTTAATACAACTAAATGCAGATAAATGTGTAGCTAGTATTTCAGCCGAATGTAGTCAAATTTGGTTACCAATGTTAGAAAGAGAAATTTCCAATATGCAATTACATGCGTTATCAGGATAGCATCATAAGTTTTTATCCAGGTCTTCTCATGGTTTATCATTGGAATATTTCTTAATTAAAAGCGGATTTATGCAATGTTCATCATCATTACATTTCCATCAAATTATCATTTACAATATAAGAAGTTGATTACTATAGTTTTCCATATTTTAATAGTTAATTTCCTAAGATATTTTAACCGGCGTTATTTAGTCGCAGTGCTTTTTTGTCGAGCGCTATTTTGTCCGAAGCTGTTTTTGTTCTGCGCTATTTTTGTGCGGCGCTATTTTGTCCTGCGCTATTTTATACGCTGCTGTTTTAACCTAGCGCTATTTTGACTGACGCTATTCTGCTACAGTGCCATGTGAACGTATTTACGAAATAGTGCAAACAGATCAATCCCAGCACCACTTTCGGTTATTGTAAAAAGTTTCAAAATATTTGTTATTATATCTGAAATGGTTATTTTAATATAACAAACGCAGTCACAAACATCCAAGGACGTATATTTGGTAATTCATTACTTCGGTAACCTCCTCTGCTATCCCAATCATAAAAATTACTGTACAGTGTGGATTTTCTACTGCCGACAAAACTTTGTCTTGTTGAATATTTTCATAAATATTTAGTCTACCTTTCGGTTGAACGAATTTGCTTGGATAGTTCTCACGTAAACGTACGTGGCTACTCTAAAGCATTAACAATACAGAATTGTACAATGTTTCTGACAGTTAGTTGGCAGCGTCAAATAAGAAAATGGTGAAAAACTGTCAAACAATAAAAATATTCCCATATAGTTCACGAACTTGGATGACTAATATAGTTATTTACGTAACAAGTCTCGAAAGTGATATTTTACGGGATGAGTAGGCAGTTTCCAGGGCGAGTCCCGTAAAATCACTTTCGGGTAGCGTTACGTACAATATTTTTTCTGCAGCCGTTAGTAGATAGAATATTAAAAAATAATAGGGATAGGTACTATAAATATTACTTATGTACATTAATTGTACAATTATGACAGTTGGCAGCTTCACTGATTTCATGTGGAATAATTATTTCCCTGTCACCTTCGTTGTCGATTTCCATTTCCGGATCGGAAAATTGAAAATACAATTGAACTATCAACAAATTTATTTTGACAAGCGATGTCATAATAAAAATTCCGTAAATGTCATTGCTAAGGCCGCATACATAGATATTTAAGAAATCGTCCCGAAAGTAATAAAAAAAAACATTCCGAAAATAGCTACTTTCGTCGCTTATTCGTGGACAAACTTCCGCCATTCCTTTTTATTTCTTGCTTTTTTCGCCGCCTCTGTCCATGTAATTCCTTTTTCTTTCAAAATTTCGGCTATTGTGTTATCCCATGTCTTCTTTGGGCGACCTCTTTTTCTCTTGCTTACTTCTCTAGCTTGCCAAATCCTTTTTGCTGGTCTACTGTTCTCCATTCTACAAAGGTGCCCAAACCATCTAAACTGCTGTTTTTCGATTTTTTTTTAGTATTGGTTCTATGTTTAGGTTTTCCCTTATTATTTCATTCCGCATTCGATCTTTTCTGGTGACACCTTTGACCCTGCGTAAATACTTCATATCTGTTGCTTGTATTCTGCTTTTGAGTGAGTTTGTAAGTACCCAGCTTTCACTACCATGCACAAGGATTGGTCGAAAGACTTGTACACATTCAATTTGGTTTTAGTTTTAATTTATTTTCTTCCCAGGAAATTTTGATTTAATGAGTAATATACTTTGACTGCTGCACTTATTCTATCGTTCACTTCTGCTTCCTGTTTTCCATTGTTTTGTATATCTACTCCCAGATATTTGAAACTCTTCACTTGCTCTATCGGCATTTCATCAATTTCTATATTAAGGTGATTTTCTTCTTGTCCCACCACCATTATTTTTGTCTTTTCCATATTCATATTCCTGTTTCGTAGTTTCAATATATGCTTCCATGTTATTAAATTATGTTTCAGCTCTTTTTCGTTTCTAGCGAACAATACTAAATCGTCGGCAAAAACGCATTCAGATATTCCAACAACAACAAAAATAATACATAATGTTTTTAATAATTTATCAAAGTAGTTGTATAACAATAAGTAGTTTCATTTAATGTATGTATTACGTTTATTTTTTATATATTAGGTATTTCGAAAGTTATTTGAAATTTTTGCATTTTTCCCAACTGCACCAATTTGAAGCAACGTATTTTACATTTTTGGAAAAGTAAATTAAAATAAAAAATGGACATGTTTCGGGAATTTCTAATTTTATTGATTATTTAGCTAATAGTGAATGTATGCGTTATTTTATGGACGCACTGTATATATTGACCACTTCTTACTATAACTTTTGCAGCAAAGAAGTCAAGAAGAAGAGAACATTTTTTTCCCGTAATTTTTCTCCTTTTAACTGTTTTTCTGAGTTTCCTATCAACCTTGTAAATTTATTTGTTTAGAAACAATGCAGCTTTGCATTTCAAATGTTTATAATTACCGGACTACACAATATAAGCAAACAATAATTTCTTAAAATTTAATTTTGCCCACTTGAAACGTCATTTACAGACACATCCTGCTCAAGTACCCATATCATTCCATCTAGAATCCATTTTCAGCATCCAATATATTTCTGAAAAGCGTCTGGCGTATACACTTGACAATCGCAAAGAGGCTTGAAGCACCAATCAGCAACGGTACAAGTGACGCTGCTGCGTCACAAAACCATCATGGCGACCTAATGTAATGAGAACAACCCCTGCGATCCTAATCTACCCTTAGTAATAGTATGTGTGTGTGTGTCTCTCCCCAGAGTATTTATAATGAAAAGCTGGATATGGCGATGATGCCGTTACCTATGGGGTGAAATATAGGAAACACAGAGAGGGATTTCAAAGGATTTTGAAGGCTTTAAGGGAAGTGATACGGCAAGGTATTATACTAAGCGGCGTTTTATTATTTTAAGCTGATTTCTAGCTAAAGACTAGTGTAATAATTGATTATTATAATTAAAATGTGGAGAATATTAAACTAAAAAGATACTTGATAATTAAATAAATATTGGGTCCAAATAATTTGAATGACAAAAATCATTTGACTGAAAAACCTTATTAGTAGTAGGAGTAGTACCTAGGAATTCGAGTTTTGGGAAGAAAAAAAGTCGGTTGGAGCTACATCAGGAGAATACGGTGGCTGTTCGATATAGGGTTTGTTGATTTTTTGACGTGAAACTCGTTTTCTTCCCACAAATCCTTTCCGACGAATGTAGCCCAATCGAAATTAGGTGCACAAACAGCCAAAAATAGAAGCTGCACTTTTAATTGGTTAATATGGCTTCCCTGATACCTTGAGTATAGAAATATAACTTTAGGTAGGTCAGGTTGGTGTTACTGTAAGTATAATGTCGAGCGCTGCAAGTTACTGACGCTGCCAGTACGAAAGAGTGACGAAATACAAGACAATTTAACCAATTTCAATTTTGGATTTCATTCCTACAGGTACAAACTTCATTTAACGTAAATCAATTTATCAAAATATTAAGTGTTTATATAGCAATAATTAATTTATTCAAACAATAATTTTGGGACTCCTAACAAGTGCGGAAAGTGATACTTTTCCGCACGCGACTGCGTTGACCCGAACGACGGGGAGCGGAGTTCGGGCCAACGGTCAATGGCGAAAAAAGCACTTCACGCATCAGTTGGGAACATTATTTTTCCTACGACCGTATATACAAAAAAGTATACCAACCCATTTTTCAAAAATTATTTTATTTCAACATACATATACAAAGCTTTAACTAAAAACTACTAATTATTATAAATATTAATATTAAAAACACAATTTGTTGTGTTCTGTGAATTATATGAAATCGCCAGTCCAGTGGAGCTATTTGGTATTAACTGGTAAGTAGATGACGTCGATGAGGATGGCATCGGGTGCAGGTCACATAAAGATGACGATGACGGTGACGGCAACGGTTTTAAGGCATTTGTAGATGAAATAATTATATTTGATATATTTCGTCAATATTTATTTACCTGTTGTAACAATAGTTATAACTTCCGAAGTAAAAAACTATCTAATAAGATCAAAATTTGCATAATTTTACTGTGGTTGAAACTGTGGGTTGTAACGCACGGTCGTAGGAAAAATAAATTTTGCTTGTGTCTTAATGAGTTGATACTATTTACAATGATTACTTGGCCACCGCAAGTAGGTATATAGAAATTTATCCGTGAAGAAGCAGATTAGTCGACAATTTCTTGTTGGTATGGACAATTTAAGGCTGCTACACCGCCCTCAATTTTCATAACATGAAAATGTGACTTAGACTGTTTAACTATACAGAGATTGCAAGAAGCTACCGCATTGAAAAAACAACCACAGTCCTCGGCATCGCGATGAGTTCTAGTCTTCGAAATGCAACAACAAAGCACACTAACAAGCGCCGAAAAACTAAAGCTCTTCAAAAAAGTGTACCGAAAGCCGGAAAAAAAGTGTACCGAAAGCTGGAAAAAAAGTGTACCGAAAGCCGGAAAAAAAGTGTACCGAAAGCCGGAAAAAAGTGTATCGAAAACCGGAAAAAAGTGTACCGAAAGCCGGAAAAAAAGTGTACCGAAAGCTGGAAAAAAAGTGTACCGAAAGCCGGAAAAAAAGTGTACCGAAAGCCGGAAAAAAAGTGTATCGAAAGCCGGAAAAAAGTGTACCGAAAGCCGGAAAAAGAGTGTACCGAAAGCCGGAAAAAAAGTGTACCGAAAAGTGCATGGAAAGCAACCGGACCATCACGACAACAAGAGGAGCACCGAGTTTCTTGCGATAAGCAGGTTTATAGTTTTTTGAAATCAAATCCAACGGGAAACACATTTTTTTACAGATAATTTTTTATGTGAAATATTTGGATTGATCAATTATCCTCCAACTTCACGATATGTAGCTTGTCGATCTTTTAGCATCAGCTTACGTACAAAATTGACGTTTTGCTGGGTAACTGCAGTTGTTGGTGATTAGTCGCTAAGATTAATCCATCGACATTTAAGAATATAACATTTTGGCAGGGAATAAAAGTTGTACATACTGGTACAGTGGAATAGGAACAGGGAGTATAGATTTTGTGGAATTGTAACTGAAAAACACAAAACGCACAAGAGCTTGAGGTGAAATTTGCAATAGAACCAGTATCGGAACAAAAGAAACCAATGAAAAAATGCAATTTTTTGAATTGATTTATTTTATGTGAAGCATAATTATTAGAATTGAAAATTTAAAATCTGTAAATCACGCCTTATAAATGACTCATATACTAATTTCAGTTCGTTCAAATGAACAAAGCAGTGTAGTATATGAGGTACCCACATTTAATTGAAATTTCTCATTACAATTCGAATATAAATTTTAACGTGATAAATCCCGTGTGTATGTGAGAGCTGCTATATATGCGGTAGAGTAGATATCAATTTCAAATATTTAGTTAACAAATATGCAACTGCATTATCGATGAGGCTGTTTTTTCACAAATATGCCGAACCAATTAGAGATTTTCGGGATAAAAGTGATCGAATTTAATGAACTGTTAGTATTCTAATTAATTTTTGATGGGAATTTGTGTGCGAGTTATTTGTTGTGGCTTTAGTTCAATGTTATATAAATTTAAATTTTAACGTAAAATTGAGATTTTTTTTGGATACATTATTACAAATGAGTTAAAAGTGTTAAAATGTTGTATGAGATATACATTTGTTATTTAATTTGAATAACGTTATGAAAGGAATCACTACATTTTTTTTAATTTCAAATAATGACAAAATTAAAACTAATTTCAATATAATTTGCCTTACAGGTTATTTTTTTCTCTTCGCATAGCATTTGTAATAACTTTTTAAATTGTTAAAATTTCTGTTTCGTGAATTGGGACACTTGAACTTTGATTGTTACATTACACTAAAAATCTGATAGGTAATACTGATTATTTCTTAATTATATAAAAAACAACAAAAAGCATTAATGTCAATGTGGGAAATGTTCAAAATGCTTGCCGCGAACGTCTTGGCAACATGCTAATCTGGTATATACAGATTGCGAAAATTCTATTCGCGACACAAGTACGAAAAAGGAAAATATAAGAAAAACTACTTGGAAGAGAGAGAAGAATAATTTTGCGCAAATAAGTTATTTATTTCTTAGAAATTACCAAACATTCTAAACTGGCAACGCTGCTTCCATATCAGATTGGTACCTGGAAGTGAACACACGCCAAACGCTGACTGCCCACAATTATTCTTCTCTCTCGAAGGTTTTTCTGTCTTTGTCTGTGTATATATAGCATATACACGCTATTATGATGGATTCGAAGCTGGCTTGTTTGCCTCTATTTGTAGTATATTATCTATGTATAAATTTGTCAAAGTGGCACAATATTAATTTGACGTGACGTTTGACACGTGACGTTTGACATTTGACGTTTGGCGTGACGTATGGAGCGTTGTGATTTACCCCCGTATGGAGCAGTGTCTGTTCGGAAAGTTGAATGGTGGTCTATGTTGACGGTTGCCGGGACACTTGGCAACGTGATGTTTGACGTGACAACTTGACGTTTGACGGAGTGACGTTTGAGAGAGTAACGTTTGACGGAATGGCGTTTGACGAAGTGACGTTTGACGTAACGTTTGACATGTGACGTTTGACATGTGTCGTTTGACATGTGACGTTTGACATATTATGTATGACATTTGACGTTTGACATTTTGCGTGACGTATGGAGCGTTGTGATTGGCCTAGCCTCGCGCAGGCGGACGTAACTTACCCCCGTATGGAGCGTTGTGATTGGCCCAGCTACTCCGTGCAGGCGCACCACCATTTTTAGCGTCAATTTTGAAGTTTTCAAACCTTAGCTTTTCCCTCCATTTCCTTATGGAGATTCCCATGTTAGCGCCTCCACCAAAAGGCAGAAGCCCCATAGCCTACTTACTTCTGTAAGTGAGAATGTCCGTCTGAACTCCAGTAAGAAAGAAAAAGACAGACGATCGAAGGTTTTTCTGTCTTTGTCTGTGTATATATAGCATACATGCTATTAAAGAAAGACAGTATAAATCTCATACTTTCTATCTCTCTCGTATATGCTAACGGGTTCGAAGCTGGCTTAACTGTTGCTTCTAATTGTAGTATATCTATGAAATTATTACGTAGAATGTCATTTTTTGTGAAGGTCGATAAAAAAATTAGTTCATTGAAAATTAACAATGTCCACGGATATTTATTGGTTCAAATATCTTCTGTATGTTCCTTGTGGTATATTATTCATTCTTTTTTTAATTTCTTGGGAAATTAAACCACAATATTTTTAAATTCTTTATTTCAACGTTTCGGTAGCGTTTTAGCTACCGTTGTCAAGAAAAAATAAGTAGAAATTAATTTTTATCCCTAACTGACACAACAGAAAAAATTTGACAACTAGACAATCAAAAATTATTTTGAAGTTTAAGACTGCACAGTTTTGTTATCAAATTTTTATTAAGGTCCATTCATAGTAGATCATATCTGTGGCAAAATATGAAATGAAATATTTCATTTTATGACATTCCAACGATATGATAGTCTACTAGAAATGGATCCAGTGAAGTGCACGTTCCAGAAACGGTTTTTATTGGGATAGCGCGTTTTTTTCGCTTATATTGGAAATGTTGTTAATAAAACGCGTTTCTTGATAGTTTTTTTGTGTATGAATATTTAAGTTATTGAAATATGTATACTCAGTTTTGTGATTTTGTGTATTGAAATGTGTATCAGGATAGCATCATAAGTTTTTATCCAGGTTTTCTTATGATTTATAATTTGAATAGTTGTTAATCGATACACATTTCAATACACAAAATCACAAAACTGAGTATACATATTTCAAAAACTTAAATATTCATACACAAAAAAACTATCAAGAAACGCGTTTTATTAACATTTCCAATATAAGCGAAAAAAACGCGCTATCCCAATAAAAACCGTTGCTGGAACGTGCACTTCACTGGATCCATTTCTAGTAGATTATCATATCGTTGGAATGTCATAAAATGAAATATTTCATTTCACATTTTGCCACAGATATGATCTACTATCAATGGACCTTAATAAAAATTTGATAACAAAATTTTGCAGTCTTAAACTTCAAAATAATTTTTGATTGTCTAGTTGTCAAATTTTTTCTGTTGTGTCAGGGATAAAAATTAATTTCTACTTATTTTTTCTTGACAACGGTAGCTGGAACGCTACCGAAACGTTGAAATAAAGAATTTAAAAATATTGTGGTTTAATTTCCCAAGAAATTAAAAAAATAATTTATTGGTTCACTTCAAGTCCAATACTGATTCTCACTCTTTCTCTTATGGCTGCCCGTCGCATCGCCCTATCACAAACCGACAAAACGCAAAAACAAAACAACGCCGTTTTTAATCAAATTAACCCTCATGGCGGAAACCCGTGGACAATTCGGAGATTAAAAGATAAAAACAAACAAAACTCTCCCAGCCCTAATTAATACGGTTGCTTCTTTATTAACAAAAATAAAATGAAAAAACCCAAGAGAAGGAGGACGTAACAACAAAGCGGGGCTCGAATGATGGCAGACTCCACTTTAATGTTTTTTAACCATGAGAATGGCTCGAGTGTTTCCTATTTTGACTTCATACATATATACCCTCTCGCATTCGGAAAATGAATATGAAAACAAACATGATGAAGATTTGAATGAGTGGTGGAGTGTTTAACTGCAGATGCTTGATATTCCGGTGGGGGATACAATGGAGAATGTTTATTTTAGTTTGAACGATAAATTTTATTAATTATTGGTCTTCTCAATAAATAAAAAAACTGGAAAAGTGTGAGTTGAGCTCGCTTGGAGAGTGTTCATTTTATAAGCTTTGTAGTATAAATATGTAGGTATGTTCAACACTCGACATATTACAAATAGATTACCTGACCGGTGGTGTCGGTAGACTTCGTTTCACATAAAATAAAGCCACGTGAAGCTTGCCAACTGTCTTGCGCAGTAATCAAAATTGGTCTTGTTTATATATGTCGCCTCGTAGCGACATAGGTGTTACAAACGAACATCGCCAATCGTTAATTGACAGTATAAACATTTTAACAATACCGTGTGTGTGAACTATCTCGAAAAGTTCCAAATAATTCCCAAATATGTTCAATTTAAACTATACATACGATAAATACATTTTTAATATTGTTATATTAACCTACAAAATGTGGAATCGTTACGCTACTGATTTAAAGTCGAGTGCCAATTTTACAATATAGCGCTGGTTTTGACAACAAGTTGGCGCATACGACTGCAACTTCAAGTGGTTGCATTTTACGTGAAACGGATTCTATAATATGAGTTACATGCCTACATGCAAAAGACGTAACCGAAGAATACACACAGTTTCTTTGGTACAAACTAACACACATTTACAACTACAAACCGTATTTAAGGAAAAAGTTCAGTAATTATAGTTGAGTGTATGGGCACTTATATCAAATGAGTGTTTTTTTTGAAGTTGAACTATTTATCCCGGCATCCACTTCACATTCCCACAAGCTTATCTGTAATATATTAGAAAATGAGTATTTTCATTTTTTTTGACGTTTACATATTTCTTTATATTACCGGGTGGCCAAAAGTGTAATGGAGCCCATTTTAAATGCCCGTATCAGACCGGATAGTAAGGTCCGGCTTTTAAGAGACACCTTAAAAAAATAGGTTTGCTTTATAGGTTTGCTTTTGGGCATCTGTCAAGTGTGTACAGCTTAAACCAGAAATATGTATGCATTTTTTAAAATATAGAGCAGCTTTGTTATTTCATATGGAACAGTCTGTATATTTTCCATTTTTTACAAACCCTAATCTGCCCACATTCTATGGAGGAAAAATTTGTGACAAATTTTTAAATTCTTGTAGATGTTATATAGCAGTACTGATTAAATCCGTTGGTTAAATAAAACGACGGTCAAATGTTAACAGATAACCAACATTTGCATTGCACTGTTAGCAGAAGTGAATTTTATTTTTCCATGATTTTGAGCTATTTCACATGATTGTGAGAATTGGTGAGAATCTGGCAACTCAAACTGACAAGTAACAAGACACAACATAACCTCAGTTTTTGCTGATTTGTTTTTGTGTGGGTTTTAGTCGTATAGTGGTTGTGCTTTCAATTATCTATACCATAAATGATAGTGACGTAGTCAAATCTAAAAGGCTGCATGTCATAAAATGTTTCTCCAGGCGAGAAGATGAAGTTATCATTAATAATTAAAAAAAATTAGTGGAAAACAAAAAACTGACGCTATCACAGGACAAGATAAATGAAATGCATTGGCCAAAATTATGGCTGAATCATTGCAAAGGTTGTTTGATAACGTCGAGAAACGCAAAGCCTATTGTTTGAACACTGTGGCTAGAGATACTGAACTGTACCAGCAAAGCTTGAAACATCTTCATGAATACGTACGACAAGCATTAAGTTGAAGTTATTACAGTTAGTTTGAACTCGGATTATTTGTAATAATGTGGACCACAGAAATTCCGGATAATCGTGAGTACATTTTTTGGCCTGTAGTTTTTCATCTCATGTGAATACCTACTTTATTTTTGCCTTTCATTTATGCCGTCGTATTCGTGAAAGCAAATCACGACAAACCCAGTAAAATCCTGTAAATTCCGGATAAACGAGAGTAGCACTATACAAATTCCGTGAAAACGGATAATTTGAAAATCTCGATTGTTCCGCAAAAACCGGAGCTACAAATAAATCGGGTCCAAACAATTAAATCAGGACTGTATTTGCAAATGAAAAAATTATCTCTGCATTATCAGCTTTAAAAAAATCAGGCTCTCGCAATCAAAGCTCAAAAATACAGATTATTCACGGTGCAGTGTTTTATAAGAACTAACAAATTTTAGAACAGACACTCTTGAAGGACAAAAACGACGTCAAAATGCAATTTCATCTAACAAATCAAAGTAGTTCTTCCTTTCGTTTATCTACCGTGGAATTTAGTTTATTCCGTTAGTTTTAATTCCGTTTACCACACACTCAAAAACATATGAATATAAGAAACTGAGGTATATTTCATTGCATTTTATTATGTCAAAGTAAACAGCACATAAAACAAATCTACTTATTATTTGTAATATTTATATTGAAGGTACACCCCGAAGCATTATTAAAGTTAATTCCTGAAGTCAAAGGAGTTCCAACAATAATTTGTTATAAATATATCGCAAGAAATCTATTATGGAGCCGTAATATGGAGAAGTGTGACACTGACAGATGATGATTTTCGAGTAATGTCAAAGTCAAAATACTTTACCTGCCGTATATGTCACTTTACCTGCCGTATATGTCACTTTACCTGCCGCAAATGCAGATAAAGTAAAGGAAGGTAAACTGTTTGTTTACTTCCCGACATAAAATACTTCAACCTAGAATTGTAACTGGGATTGGAGAGAATGTTTTAAGTTAGGATGCGGCCAAACTGCAGAGGGCACTGATAATCAACAATCGTAATGTCAAGATGTCAAAATGGAAGGAAAAATAAACAAACCAAGTAAAAAACTTTGTTGTGTTCCGGTTTGCTGAGACAAAACGAGTGCTTAACATTGGTTTTTAAAACGTGAACCTGATGTACTTGACTCCTGGCTGAGAAATATTAATAATGTGAAGTTACACTACCTGCCTTCAAAACAAATATACCAAAATTCCCGTGTTTGTGTTAGATACTTTAGAGATGACTGTAAAGTACCAGGAAAAAGAGGCTGAAAAGAAAAGCTGTTCTCACTTTATTCATTCCAGGTAATTACCTAAATTTAATATTAGGTGCAAGTATATAGGTTGATTAATAATTAGGATTCTCCTTTTATGGTGTGAAAAAGTAACCTAATACTATTTCAAGAGGAGATGATATGAAATTTCCAAAATTCATGAATACTAACAAGGATTCAACATTTGTTGATCCAATAATGAAGCAGCTATATCAAATTTTGTTCTAAAAAAACGCTTTCAAAGGAGAAGACACTATATAGAAATGAGTATAGGTATACTTCATATGTGACCCTCCTTGTTGAAATGCTTAGAACTAGATGCCAGACCACATGGATGAAAAAATAACACAAAATATTTATATCTTAGGAATGAAAATAGCAGAATATTGGGAAATAATCCAGTTAGGTAGTATGTTGTGGTGTGTCACCTATAGGTATGAGTGTTAAAAATGTTGTTATTATCACTAAATGAATATTTAATTACCCAAAGTCTTTTCCTTTAAAGTATTCGTCGTTCACCATATACTTTTTCCTAGACACACAAATTATATATTGCAAACTTTACCTTCTGCAAAAATGTTGCATTATGTTGCTTTCACTCTTACTCTGCTGCACAAGTTTTTTAAAAATAAATTGACTTTTTACCAAAAGAATACAAAGTGCAGCTTTTATGAAAGCATATAAATTATAACTCTGATAGTATTTCACCAAATCTTGCATCAACAAAAGTTTGCCAAATATTCTCGTATGTTCAGCTCTGACGCAAGATTTGGCGAAATATTATTAGTTAGGTATAATTTATATATTTTTATAAGCAGATGAATTTTGTGTTCTTTAGGTAAACAGTCGATTTATTTTTTAAAAAGATAAAATTCTCCATCAACTTGATATTTAAAATTCCCGCTGAATTTTTTAGTTCCTGCGGCCAAACTTCAGATGGCAATTAAAACAGTCACTGCTGACAACATAGGAGTTAAAATTCTAGGTTGAAGTATTTTATGCTTCCGGAAATCAATCTGGTAATTGACGGCTTTACTGACGGTTGGCGATAAAAACATTTATCATAATATTATTGAACTTGGGTTCTCATTTCACATTTATACTTTTGATCGAATTATTATTCAAACTTTAACTAACTCATTATCCTCATAACCCCAATTTAGAAAACGCAAAAATGAATTACATAAACTCAACGCCAAATCAAAACCTTGAACACTCAAAATAAATTTCTTTTATTGCTTGCACTCAACAACGAAAACAAAATATGACTTGAAAATACGAAAGGCGGAACAAGAGCACGAGGGTTGAAAAGAAGCCATATTATTGGCATTGTCATTATTACAAATAGGGTAGAGTATGTATAGAATACCAGTGAGGCACTTATGTTTTGTTGCTGCGACAAAACATAATGAAAATTCTAATTAGGCGATGGCTGCTGCTACTGAGGGAGCCATGGAGTTTTAGATTAGCACCCTTTTTTTTCGATGAAAACGTTCCCTCAGTTGGATTAGTACTTGTACAGGGAATTTCAAACACGCCTCCAGGAGGATGAAGGCAGAGGCGTAGAATATAATGTGTAGATGATATTGGGTAAAATATTTTATAATTTTTGAAATTTTTATTTATTAAGATTCTCAGGATTAACCTGAAATTAATAGAGATTGGCTGGCTCTCAGTCCTATTCTCTTAACAATAATCCTATCAAAAATGAGAGCCAAGTTCAATGTTATGACATATGCCTTGGTTGTCGACCTCAAAGACAAAAAAAGTGAGATCGGAATGGGTGCTAAGTTCAATGGTCAGTCCTGAAATTTATTTATAGCAACATAAAATATTTTATAACACCTTTAGACACCCTTAAAAAAGCCCTATTTTCGATGGCTAGTTTCTTCCAGCGAGCCAAATTTTCAGA